>JAPYZT010003563.1:0-12173 GCA_030522965.1 Tryphoninae sp. A BG-2022a
TTATTATTATTATTATTATTATATTCATTATTAACATCAACGATAACAATAATAAAAATGACGTTAATTAAATTACTGTTTTTCCGCCAGTGAGAAAAAAGAATATTATTATTATTATTATTATTATTATTATTATTGTTGTTGTTGTTGTTGTTGTTGTTGTTGTTGTTGTTGTTGTTGTTGTTATTATTGCTGTTGTTGTTGTTGTTGTTGTTATTTCTGTTGTTATTGGTAATTCTACAATATTTGCATAAAACTGCATTGTATTGAATTATTTTTATTATTATTATTATCAATATCGCTACTAATAATAATATTGTAATAAATATCGTCGTATGCTCGAGTTATCTCTCCCGCTCGATATTATCTGTTCGACGATACGTGAATCAGTACGCAGCAATTCCAAGTTGCGAGTAAAAAAGAAGAAAAAATAAAAAAAAAATAAAGAAGAATCCGACGCATTCCAGACAATTCTTGCGTGCACGTTCTAATCGCTAGTGAAGACCTGTGAATTGAAGCTCGACGTGTGTAACGTGCGTGTGAGCCGAGGAGACGGAGTTTAATTTTAGCAAAATTGTTCATCTTATCTGCCACTCGAGACCTCGCGAAGAACGAAGAGACAATCTTTTTTGTTTTTTTTTTCTTTTTTTTTCATTGCTGGCGTATGAAAAGAAAGCGGGAAAAAAACATGAACATTTTTTTAAACGTCTGGCCATTTTACTGCAGTACAAACGAAATATTTATGCTAGAAGCTGCGAGCACGATACTGTCGCGGTGTGTCTCACGGATATTTCTCCGCTCTTGGATATCTTATCGGAGGTCTCGACGCGGCGTGCGTTATCAGTCCAATGTATTTATGGGGTGGGATATGAACCCGGAGGATAGGAACGGAGATATCATCGTCGGAGAAGCCTACTCGCGATATGCGTTATACATACGTTTGCCACCTTTGGTCGTATATTTTTACACCACCTTTTCTAGGTACGTATATTTATACCATAGGATATTATTTATACTACGATGTTTCTTACCTGTGACAACGTCGCATTGTATCGCAAAGATATTCTTCATTTTTCTAAAAAATATATAAGGTTTTTTGATATTTCTGTTGATATTTTAGTCTCGAGAGAATAATTGGTGTGACCAATTTTGATACGTGTTTTGATAAACAAATTAATTACTTGCAGAAATAAAAATAAATTTTAATTTAACAAAAATTGATTGAACATCAATGTTCAATCAATTTTTTTTATCAAAATACGTATCAAAATTGGTTACACGAATTATTCTCTCGAGTCTAAAATATCAAAAAACCTTATATATTTTTTGGAAAAATGAAGAATATCTTTGCGATACAATGTGACGTTGTCACAGGTAAGAAACATCGTAGTATAAATAATATCCTTATCCTATATTATACCATAGGATATTATTTATACTACGAAGTTTCTTACCTGTGACAACGTCACATTGTATCGCAAAGATACTCTTCATTTTTCTAAAAAATATAAAACATTTTTTGATATTTTTGTTGATATTTTAGTCTCGAGAGAATAATTCGTGTAACCAATTTTGATACGTATTTTGATAAACAAATTAATTGCTTGCAGAAATCAAAATGAATTTTAATAAATAAAATGAAGAGATAACAAAAATTAATTGAACATTGAAAATTGAATTAATTGAATTAATCGAACGTTGAAAATTAAAATAACTATTGATCATAGTTCGTGGATAGAAAGAAGAAAGTATATTTTTGTCGGAATTAAGGGGGAGACATTAATATTGAAGAATAAAAACTCACACATCGTTGTACGTTTTCATTTTATAACTTTAGAATAGATTCTATTTATTATTTGAAAAATATTCATCGAGACAATTATTTATAACGATTGTCGGTCATTCGCTCAATACTAAAAAAATAAAAATATATGAACTTCAAATTTACAAACGCATTATTTGTGCAAATATTGATGTAAGAAACATTTCATGAATTCAATAAGGAAAATCCTCCTCGAAAGCCAAAAACAAACTCAACTCCGATTAAATAATGTAACTCAATTTTTTTCAGCATGATTCTGTAATTAAAAACCGTCGAACGAACGTTGGAAAAAAGTCTCATTATCCTAATTTGTGAATACCTTCTTCCATTTCGCCCTCGGTACAAAAATAATTACTGTTAATGAAGCATCGTTGCGTACAGCAGGGAAAAAGAATGCGATAAAAAAATTAACCCAGGGAATCTTCGGATCGAGACGAAATTAAATTTATTACGCTCGAATTATTTTCTTACCGCTAAATACCCGCCGAAATTCAAAAACGAAGTGTAGATCCGAGTAAGTTGCAAAGATCGAGTATTGATCGACGCATATCGGTTCGGGAATCGATCAGACTGTATAATTAATGATTTTATCGCGCGAACCAAATAAACACGACTCCTTTCTCAATGAGTTGTGTAATATGTACAGGACGGAAAAGAGGGATGTGCAAAAAAAAATCCGAACAGAATTCTCTATATAAATGTTTACAATGCGATACAGGAAAAATTGCCGAAGCTCTTTTCACGACGTTTACGCGATACGATCTCACGTGATTATGACACGGGATGACGCATTCGTTTATCGATAAAAATCATCGCACATCAAATGTTTTATCAAATATCCGATGCGATTTTGTCTCTCCTTGTATTTCATTGTAGATTTTTGATGGTTTTTTAAACGTCATCGAAAAACAGGGTCGTTATAATTGTGTATGTGTATAAAATATTAATGTATGCATAATTATATCGAGTTTGTTTTTTAATCAAATATGTGAATTAGGTATGTATATATTTTTATTGAATTAATCACTTTTAAAAAACATTTTCAAACTTTACGCAAACTGAATAAATATAATTGTGATAAAAGAGTGTCTACGTTCAACATTGGAGTATGTTTATTGCATCGTATCGAAAATGATGAGAATATAATATTGTTGATTTTAAATACTTCAATATTTATTAAATAGGTTTATCTGATCAATGAATTAACAAACGGATATTAATGAAAAAATCAGAACATAGTTATGAATGTCTACAAAGTCAAGTCTTCAAATTTCAAGACACGAGCATAGAAATAAATAACAATATATTTTCTAAATTTAGATGTAAGAAAAATTGTAAAAAACTTCTGTAAAAGTTGTGCAATAAAAATTACCTAATAATAATAATATATTTTCTAAATTAACACGTACATTTATGAGCGTCAGTGATTTTTCCGTATATAAATATTAAATTGACAGTCATTAACGAACAGTTTTTGACGAAAATTGCAGAATTAATAAAAAAAAAATATCTAAGGAACATTTGTAGAGTTTCATAAAATCGATTGAAAATTCATGAGATTTATAATAAATTAATTTGTCTCGAATAATGCTAATTTCTGCGAGGTTAAGCTTGCTCTAACTTTTACATGACATTGTAGCTGCCCCGCAACCACTCTTAAACCTGCGGCAATGCGATTGACAAACAGCTGTACGGGTTATGGGATGGCAACGTTGTCAAAAATACTAAACTGACTATGCTAGTCATACAAATTTTTCTTTTGACTTATTCGGTACCATAAACCTCCATAAGAGGCAGTGTAACTGGCGACGAGCTACTTGCATTTCGAAAACGGGATCCGTAAATTGTCGGGCACTAAGCAACCGATCACCTTAAAATTTGGAGGGTACATAGAGAATTATGGCAAAAAGTGGATGGCATTATTTTTTTTCAAAAATTTTGGAAATAGTGTTGCAGACGACGACCGATTCAGAAACACCATCCGTACTTTTTCCAGTACTGAGCGTTAAAGTTTTGAGGCTATCTAGAGAATTATGACAAAAATTTTGGAAAAAAAAGCAAGAGCCACTTTTTCACATAATGCTTTGTGTCCCTGCCAATTTTTAACCTGATCGGTTGTTTAGTGCTCGTATGTTTCCTGATCAAATTTTCGATTCGTACGTCGCATGTAGCACTGACTCTTAAGGAATTAATTTGACTTTATATAAAACTTTATAATTATATATCACATATCACATATTTTTGTATAACTTTGAAATTTGTTTACAGTTGTCGAGGAGCTCTAGGAGAACACTATTTTTAGATTTTTTCCGGATTTGTTCTGACATGGCGTTCCAGTCAAGTTTAGCCATTTTCCCCAAAAATAACGGTATACCAGATTTTTATTGCAAACAAAAATAATTAATAAGCGCAGTAAGACAATAAATAAACCCAATAAACAAATTTCCAAACAATTATTAAGAAAAACAAACATACAAAACAACTTTTCGCAAAGAATCTATAACTTTAAGTTTAGATCAAATTAAATATTTTATTCCCCTCGTTTTTTCGTAATTTGTGTAATTTTTAGACTGGGGAAAGCCATTTTTTCTGTATAAAAAATTAATCTCATTTTTTGTAATATAATTTTTAATAACAATTAATAAAGTATTTCCATTTACGTCACGAGTGAGTCCCATTGAGGTCGCCCAACCATTTTCATCAACAGACTATACTCCCTACAATAATACATCCAAAAATATTTTAAAAAATTCACATTTATTGACCCAATTCCAAAAAATCCAATTACCATCTTCGCTAGAGAAATAATTTCCCACCATCCTCGGATGTTTGATAGTTCCAACTATAAACTAAACGTTAAATGTTACACGATATATATTCATCGGATGTACCAAAAATCGAAATTCCGGTGATCAAACATGGCGGTCAACGATGAGAAGGATGGCGGAGTAGTGGGCACGAGGAGACAAACATACAAAACAACTTTTTGCCGAGAACCTATAACTTTAAGTTTAGATCAAATTAAATATTTTATTCCACTCGGTTTTTCGTAATTTGTGTAATTTTTAGACTGGGGAAAGCCATTTTTTTCTGTACAAAAAATTAATCTCATTTTTTCTAATATAATTTTTAATAACAATTAATAAAGTATTTCCATTTACGTCACGAGTGAGTCCCGTTGAGGTAGCCCAACCATTTTCGTCAACAGACTATACTCCCTACAATAATACATCCAAAAATATTTTTAAAAATTCATATTTATTGACCCAATTCCAAAAAATCCAATTACCATCTTCGCTAGAGAAATAATTTCCTACCATCCTCGGATGTTTGATAATTCCAACTATAAACTAAACGTTAAATGTTACACGATATATATTCATCGGATGTGCCAAAAATCGAAATTCCGGTGATCAAACATGGTGGTCGACGACGAGAAGGATGGCGGAGTGGTGGGCACGAGGAGAAGTGGGAAAGGGAAGTGTTTGTGCAGACGCCTCGTGACTCTCAAGATCGGCGCACGTTCGCACGGATGTCACGGAGCATGTATTTTCTTGGTGACTATATTTCTGTTCCCGTGCTTGTAAGATGCACGCGTATGCGTGTCTCTGTACGTGTTGCGTTCGGCACGATGCGTTTCGTCTTCGTCGTTGTCGTTGGCCCGAGGGGTCACGTAACAGGTTCGCTTCGTCTTCGTCGTCATACACGAAGCGATATCCTACCGTCAAACATCTTCTTCGCCTTCTCCAATCTCCACCCTCCCCTTACGACCTCTTTCTCCGTCTCTCTCTCTCTCTGTTTTCAGCCAACCTCCTACAAGTCCCTTTGCCACGTGAAAAGCAACGGTTCGCAGAGAGCAGCATTTACACAAGTGTATCGTATTCCGTTAATTACTCCGGCGTCACGCTCTCTCTCTCTCTCTTTCTCCCGTTTTCTCTCTCTCTCTCTCTCTCTCTCTCTCTTTCTCCCGTTCTCTCTACCACCCTGCTCCCCACCTCTCCTCTCGTCGTTCTAATTTGCCGCTATAAATCTTGATTCACAATTCAACCAAGCGGCATCAGGTAAAATTATAGATAGTGCGTACATATTTTGTGGGATAAAGTTGGGCAATGTGGGACATGCTGTTAAAATGGACCGGTGTATTTTTCATACAAATGCACCGATAGCAAATTTTCAATCGTATCCCACCTGCTTTACGCAACGGTACGAGGTAGACAGGTGTTCATTTTTTGCAGGACCATTCTTTTCGAAGCAGTTACATCACCGTATTTGGATTACGATAACGAATCGCGGGGGCAACAATATTTGACGAAAAAAGATACAAAATTTTATGTAAAAAAAATTAAGAAAATGATAAGTTGGAATTAAAACAGAAAACGACGATCCGGAGATGTTAACTCGTTCGAGGTTCTACTCTAATCAGACAGTCGAGCACAAAAATATTCGGAGTTGCTCTTTCTGTTCTCCATTTCGACTAAATACTCGAAGGATTGAAAAATGTGTTATTAAAACATTATTTTGAGATAACATAAACGCAAAAATGATTAATTAAATTATGCGACAGATTGGAAGAAACCGTAATTTTGTATGTCCCAAAAATATTTGGTTGTTATACAAATTTAGTTTACAATGTTTAAATAATAATTTTTAGCTTAAGATTAATATTTTGTCGGTTGGCCTTTGTATTACACAAAATAACAATAAACAGTTATGTGTTGGCAATAATCTTTTTTAAACAATCCGTGTAATAATACGATTCCACTCGCTCATAAGCTGTTTTTTCAACTCCATCTTCATTTTTATGGTGGTTTTCCGAATTTTTCGGTTTAGTTCGTTTCACAAATATTCAATGGGAATCAAAACCGGTGATTTTGGAGCTTGATGCACAATATTAGTACACGTATACATTGAATATTTGTGAAAAATCCGTGCTTCGGATCGTTGTCTCGGTTAAATTTTATACCTTGTCCAATTTCCATTTTAGCACCGCTTTTTTAAAAATTATTTTGTAAATTAATCGAGTATTTAGACTTATCCAAAATATCCACTAAAAATACTAATTCGCTCAGTCTGGACGATATAATACATCCCGCATAATTATCGAACTGTCACTGTACTTCACAATAAGTTTTAGATATTTTAGAGTTGACTCTTACGTTCGTTTTCTTCCACTTTCTTACTCTCCCATCTTCATCAGAAATATAAAATTTGCTTTCGTCAACGAAAATTACGTTATTCCACGATTTATTTTGTTAGAAAAAACTCATCTTTTACAAAAGTTCAGCATTTCCTTTCTATTTATTAGATTAATGTTCGTTTATTTTTAGCTAGCCGGAATATTTAAAACTCACGATTCACTTTTGCAAACCAAATTAATTTTTAGATTTTTTTATTATACCAACAATAGTAATTTTACTCATTTTCAACAGATTTCTATTTTTATGATTAGATTTTCCCTTTTCTCGGTGGAGAACGACTAACTATCGTTTTTGGAACAAAGTGTTTCTGCTTTTCAAATCCATTTCTCAACAAACTTCAAACGAATCTAGTGATTGTACGATTATTATAAATTTATATTTATTAACCAACAGCGTCCAAATATTTTTGTGACATACGAATTTGCTGTTTTTTTCAATTCTCTCGCATTATTCAAACTCTCATAAGTACGAAATAATCATTTTTTGAGTTCATATTACCTAAAAATTACGTTCTAACATCGCACACGAAAACATGCTGGTTTTTCGAAAATTTTATATAAATAAGGAGGAAAAAAAGTAACTTTATGCTGATTTGCGAATATTTTTGCGACCGACTGTAAATTACAAGCGCGAATGTAAAATTGCGCAATATTCCTTCCATCGAGACGCGTACGTTCGACCAATTGCCCGAAGCACATCGCAGTCACGAGTAGCCTTCCAGAGAAATGCTGAAAAATATCTGTGAATGAAGGTCTTTGCGTTGATGAAGAAAAAAAAAGGAGAAGTAAAAGGAAGGAAAAAAAACGCTGTTTAAACACGCGGGGAGAATTACCCGAGTCAATGACGGATATGTCATCGATGAAATTTCACATATTCTCATCGTATCGGTGTGTGTCTACACGTATATCAATAATTGGCCTTGAATTACGAGGCTACTTTTTATCGAGTGAAAAGACGACAAATATTGACGAAGAATACATCGTGTATGAGCGTTTCAATTATTAACATACATTCGAGTGAATATAAAAATGAAGGGTAAAAAATGAAAAGCACGTACCAAGATCACCTGCACATGGAGCAATCACGTTCTCTCCGATATATATACGTCAGTATATAGAAAGAAGGAACGATAAAAAGTGACGAAGAGAAAGAAAGAGAGGGGGGGGGGAGGGGGAGAGAAAGAGAGGAAAAAGGGAAGGGATCGTTCTATGTGTGCCTGTGCAATTTTCGTCAGGGCAGAATGCGCGGGTACCCAAAATATTTAATCTCCGATTAACCGCGCGCTCCTCCAACGTTATACAAAATGATTCAAAAATCAAATAGAACGAGAGTCAACGGAACCGAGTAGACTAGGTACATGTTGTATTAAATATCTATCTTTCTATCTATCTATCTATATATACATATATAGTAACTATTATAGAGATAGAGGTAGATAAATACTCCCACGTTATATGTACGAATTATGTCCACAACTTAATATTAATAATAATAATAATAATAACAATATAATAATATAATAAAATATAAAAATATTATATAACAACAATAGTATATTATAACAATGATAATATATAATAATAATAATATATAATAATAATATAATATAATAAAAATATTATATAATAATAATATAATATAATAAAAATATAATATAGTAATAATATAATATAATAAAAATATAATATAATAATAATATAATATAATAATAATATAACATAATAAAAATATAATATAATAATAATATAATATAATAATAATATAATATAATAAAAATATTATATAATATTAATATAAAATAATAATAATATACTATAATAATAATATATAATAATAATAATAATAACAAATTTATACCATTCAGATATAATACTAGAGAAATGGCAATCGAAAGTAGCACCAATGGGTGAAACAAAAAGCATCGGGAGGATTGCCATTGCATTCGATATGGAGGAAAAATTCGCGCGACAAATTTTCGCAAGGGGTCGATTGAGGCAGGAAGGAAACAAAATTTGAAAAAAATATAACGTAATATATATATATATGGTGTACAAAAAGGAGGAGAATAGATTATCACGAATACAAAAACACAGATTTTTGAGGGACGATGGAAGTGATAGAGGGGTCGAGGGTGGGAGAGGAGAGAGAGAGAGAGAGAGAGGGGAAGAGTAACAAAACGAAAGAGGGGGAGTTAAAAAGGGAGAGTGAGTGAGATGCAGCTGCTGACATCGCTTGAACATATTTGAGTTGCTCTGGCTTGCTCGTAGCCAAATATTTATTTATTTACCCGATAATACACATTTTGTATTTTAACCGCACGCGAGTTTATACTACTATGTGGCTACAACCGTGCAAGAGAGATGAAGAGAGAGAGAGAAAGAGACAGACAGACAGACAGACAGAGAGAGTGGGAAAAGAGTCAATCTTTCGCTCCATCTCTCTCTCTCTCCCTCGTTTTTGCTTGCGCGTTCTCTCGTTTGCATATACACACACAACACACACATCCAACATATATGTATATAAGCATGCCGTGGTATACAACAAGCTGCTCTATTCGCTAATCAACAATCGTCGGAATAAATATAACGAAATAATTTGTTTCGTTTTCATTTACATATGTATATAGATGTTTTTTGCGTGTGCCGTTTGTCGTTTGTATACGTGTACATATCTCTCAATTGGCTCGTATTCGTATATATCAATATGTATAAATATATATATATATATATATATATATATATATATATATACATAAACGTGATAAATAAACGATTGGAGGTCTTTGATCCTTTCCCAGGTGATTCCTCCCTGCACTCTGTGCAATTCTTCCAATACTTAGACATTATTATCGTTGCTATTATTTACATAGCTCATGTTACAATCGGTTAAGTGTGATCGACCCTTTATCACGCGGTTTTTCTGCTTTTCCCTTTGTACCCAAACGTTTTACTCCAAGCTTTTTACACAACAATCGCTGTTGATCTCTCTCTCTCTACGTTATTTTCTCTCTGTCTATTTTTCACTTTTACTATTTGCCTTTGTTTCTCAACGTGTTATCGCCGCATTTATATATCAATTGTAAAAAATCCATTGTTAAGTTGGAAGATTTTTCAAGGAAGAGGCAAGGAACTCAGATTGTGAAGAGGAAGAGGGAGAGGGGGTTAAACGATGCATAGGATTAACGAAAATAATAATAATAATAATCTAGAATGCGTGTATAGTTACGAATAAAATTGTGTGTTTTTTTTTTCAAAATGTGAAATGGGCGAAGAGTCGCGAAACCGAGACTAAACTATAAATATCTAATGTCATAAATGTGAGGTTGATCGAAAAATCCAAACGTATTAGTACAGGGATCGGGGGTTTGTCGAGAGGCAGCAAGTCGTAGAACCCTCCCATTGGTTCTGGCATATCAGTCTCTCTCTTTCTCTCTCGGTCTCTCCGACCATCTCTCTTTTTCTCGCGAGTTGACTAAGGTCGGGGGGCAAAAGGAATGTCGGTGTAACAATATTGCCAGCGAAATCCAGTAAACCGACCGACTTGGTCCCAGAGAGCGTTACTCCAAATATTACCAACTCAAACAACCATCCGGGTGCGGATTCCCACTCCTGAATCAAAGGTAAAGATTTGTTCGGCCAAATAATGGCTCGTGAGTGAGACCTCTCCCCCCCCCCCCTCTCTCTCTCTCTTTCTTGGTTCCATAGAAGCATGGGAGAGAGAAGGAGAGAGATGACGATGAACAGCTATATATATATGACATAGGGTGGGAGAACAAGTGGGTGCGAGGCTTGCAGCGGTATATATAATACAGAGAGAGAAAGAGAGAGAGAGGGAAAGAGAAAAGTTGGAAAAAACTAGATAGACACCGCGAACAAATTGGATATCTATATAGAGCAATGCTGTCAAACTTGTAGATCGTAAAGCAACGAATTGGATTTGAAAAGGAATATCATACCCTGCACACTCTCAAATTTTCCCCAGGATAATATTCGATATTTTTACAATTTCGAGATGTTCTTCGTACTTCGTAATTTTGGAACATATATCAAACTTATGCTGTCTTTTTCTCGATATTCTTGGAAAATTCTTGGGCGAAAGAAAGATACAACTTTATACCAAAGTTCGATTCATCTTTAATTAAATGGAGGAATAATGTTATTGTTTTTTTATTAAAATGAAAATGAAATAAATTCAACGAATAAATTGATAGCCTATCGAAATATCGATTGGATATAGGTGAATGAATTGTTCGTGGTTGTACAATTTATTATCGTATGGTGGAGATAGTATTATCGTTCGTTTTATTAAAGTGGCTATGTACCTGTAAGCTGCGGAAAATTCGCATCGATTTGTTCGGTTTTGCAGCGCGTGATCATCGACGCCACCCGCGAGTAAGCCGTAGATAAAGGGTCCTCGACCCCGGTCGTGATAAAAAAAAAATATTGAAAAAATGGCGTCTTGAGACGCCTTAAAGTCCGGCGACGTCGATGATAGAACCGCGAGTATACACACACCTATGTACGTTCGCGTGTATCTCAGCCACACGTATTAAACGATTCGAGTCATCGCGAGATATTGTGAATAGTTTTATCGATAATAATTAATCGATAAATACACGCTCGTTCATCGTTTTGTTTGCGCCCGACCTACATTACTTTGCGCGATAATATCGCTCGAGGCGCCCCCGCGCGAGTTTGTATCCTCGACTTGCCACTCGTCGCCCGAGTACACTTTTTCTCCCTCTCTTTGTCTCTCTCTCTCTCTCTCTCTTCTCGTGTGGACGAGAAGTTGTAAATAACAAGCTCTCGTCGCACAATTATGTTTGTCATTCGATTTTTTTATTCTCGAGACGAGCCAGGCAAAAATGAGCAAAATTTTGCTGAATTATTAATTTTTGAAAATGTTTATTTCAAATATTTCATTCGTATATTTTGTATAAATTCAAAAGAATTTTCAAGATATTATCACGATTGAACTTTTTTGCATAATTACTTCTGTCATTCGATTTTTTATTCTTGAGACGAGTGAGATAAAAGTGAGCAAAATTTTGTTGAATTATTAATTTTTTAAAATGTTTATTTTAAATATTTCATTCGTATATTTTGTATAAATTCAAAAGAATTTTCAAGATATTATCCCAATTGAACTTTTTT
>JAPYZT010003564.1:0-12169 GCA_030522965.1 Tryphoninae sp. A BG-2022a
AATATACAATATACAATATACAATATACAATATACAATATACAATATACAATATACAATATACAATATATAATATATAATATATAATATATAATATATAATATATAATGTATAATATATAATATACAATATACAATATACAATATACAATATACAATATATAATATATAATATATAATATATAATATATAATATATAATATATTATATGTGATATGTGATATGTGATATATGATATATGATATATGATATATGATATATGATATATAATTTATAATTTATAATTTATAATATATAATATATAATGTATCATTTATAATTCATAATATATAATACATAATTTCTAAATCTTGAAAAAGATAAATGAGAAATATAGCCCATAATTTTCCAAGAAGAAAAGTGCTTTCTCGTCTAAAGCCTTTTCCACCCGACCTAGTTTTCCACAGTACAACGAAGATAATTTTCCTTAGAAAAAAAACGATACTTTGAAGATTGAGAAATGTACAAAAAAAATGCTTCCACTGCATGCATACCAAATATTTTCTGTATTACTACGTGGACACGTGCAACTGCAAATGTCACGGAGTGTATCGATTCATTCATCTATAATAGAAACGACATATTATCATAATGCAGACATAGCCTATTCAATAAACAGTGGATGGATCGCGAAAGTAGTTGATTCATTCATTCCACGAATCGACGAGGTAACAAGTCCCTATGAAATGGTCAAAGCTTTATAAACGTCCAACAACTCCGATCCACACAACATGTGTTTCTCAACAAGTAATTGCGTGTTTTTCTAATAAACTGACATACATGTTCATCTGCTAAAACGCAATTACTTTTCGGTCAACGCGATATTTACATATAAATAGAGCTTCGTTCACATTCATGGTGCGACTATTTTCGGAAATCGATCAGGCTCGTAAATCCTGATCTAGAATATCGTTCGAGCGAGCTCCGACACAATGAGATGTAAAGTCCCCCATCAAAAATGAATGGGGTGACAATCTTTTTTTATTTGATGAGGCAAGATGAACCGAAGTACAATTTTTAACGAATAAATAATATTTAATGAATTACACTGTTGGTTTTATTAGGTGAGAATACCAACTATTCTCTATCATTATTCCGCTGATCGCATGGTTCTCAGATGCGGTTTGACGTAATTAAAAAAACAGATTCACGCTAGTGCAAGGAATCTAGTTTGAATAATTCTAAATGTCGAGAATGTGAACTTAAACAAATTCGCAGAGACGTCCCGTGTGGCGCGTTGATTGAAAAATACTTTCCCTCTGGCCCTGATAAGGAAGAAGAAAGTCTGAAGTATTTTTTATAAGTTAAGAGTAAAAAGGGCCATAACTGATCACTGACATTTTGTCTAATAAAAAAAAAGTACCATAAAAGGATGGGCAGTGAACACTCCAGCTTTTCCGATCGTAAAACATCCCCCTGCCAAACGTGTAAACAATGAACCTCTTTAACCCCATTAACCTATGATTTAAATTCGAAGATGTTGAGCCATTTGCACGACTTGTGTAACACGCTAATCCGAGCAATCGTAATTAGTTTGGCCCAATTTTCGTACGCGGGCTATGCCCGTAATATTTACTTCTGGCCCGATCATCGTACGCGGGCTACGCCCGTAATATTTACGATTGGCCCAACCATCGTACGCGGGCTACGCCCGTAATATTTACGATTGGCCCAACCATCGTACGCGGGCTATACCCATAATTATAGGTTAAGGGGTTAAAGAATGACAAAATTCCCAAAATCAAAATCTCATAAACCAGAAGACAAAAAACATATTTCAAATTTGTTTTCAAATACCGTCTGCAGCATTTGTTTCACAGATGTCGCGTCAAACAATTTTTTAAATAATGACTGGATTAAAAAACAACAAATTCTCAAATATGAAAATTACCCGTGCTTTCATCTTGCGGTGGAACAAAAAGGACTAAACGATTGAACCGAAAGAGACCACCGTTGTTCCTGCAACTGCGCGGCTTATCCATACAGCTTGAATTTGCTTCAGTTATTTACAAAGCAATTGCACCGTTGAAGATAAGCCTAGATTAGTGTTAAAAGGTAGGGTCGCAGGTTATCTTATTATTATTATTATCTTGACTACCTCGCATAAAAACAAGTGTTCACACATCGATTGCATATGTGCTGAGATGATCGGTTTGCTCAAGATATTTGAGTGATTTACCCTTTGAATCGACCAAGCGAGCCCCGGCGCGGTTGGTCGAATAATACAGCGGAAGTCTGCGTGACCGTCGGTGATGGCGGTAGCATACTCGTAAATGAGAAAGTTCCGAGGCGCAATAATCGTATATATATACATATTTATATATATGTTGGTCGTGACTCGAAGCTTTTGCGAGCAAAGCATGAACCTTTAGCGCCAACCCCCACCACCCACTCCCGCATCCTTGGTTCGCCGACACTGTGGCCTCCTTCTTACACCTTCCGCAACCCTTTCGGGGGGGTCTAAGTTACTCAAATCTTCCTCCGTTGTTCTCTAACCTAGAAATTAAGTAATTAAGATTTATCGCCATGTCGTGCTGAGATTATTTTAAGAGGTGCTCTTCTTCTTCTCTCCTCATCCGTCTCTCTCTCGCTCGACAAGTACGATGTACTTCTACGAGACGCCGACCATGACGACGACGACCACGACAGTGTACGCTTCCACGGTAAGGGTAAAAGCGGACCTCAAACTTTCGCCCTTCTCGTGACGAGCCGGTGGGTGTCGAGTCCTCTTCGCGTTGGTCGTACAAGGTCTCGAGCAGCTCCAACTTCACACACCACGATTAAACACCGATTTATAGCGATATATAAAATATATTACAATGTTCTCGACGATAATCGATCGTCCTCTCTGCTCGGATAAGCCACGATTTTCTTGAATTAATGAATGAAATGACGTTATTGATTTATCAGTCACTTGTTTATCTGTTTGGAAAATTTCAGTCAAACCTCTGGTAGTACAGATTCTGACGAAAGAGCCAAGGGTTTTGGCCGACAAAAAATACGAAGTCGAGTGTCGAACGACCGGTTCCCGACCGGATGCTGTCATCACGTGGTGGAAAGCCAACAAGCAGATAAAGCAGTCGGTGCAGACTGTGAGTACATTCTTTTTTCCTAGACAAACTGAGTTCAATTCAAAAGTTGGGCAAATTTGGAAAATTATTATTAGCGCAGTTTTTTTTGTATTTCATTCAGATATATCGAATTAGATCAACATTGATGACCAACAATCCTAAGTGTCACTTGGAATTTTGCCACGTTCCAGCTGTATGACGTTTTATCGATACAGGGGAAATTTTTCCACTTTTTTTTCCAACTCTCGAATTTAAATGGAGAGGGTTCTATTAAGAGAAAAGTGGGAGGGTTGTATTAACAGTTCAAATATAACTGTCAATTCAAATTTTACCGCCAATTGAAAAGCCAGGCATAATTGTTCGTATGACAGTGTTATTGTTATTATCATTTTCTTTTTTCATCTCGCACCAATAAAAAAATCTGCTAATTTCTTTAATTCTCTTCGTGTCACGTACGATCGATCGTTTCGACAAGATCGATGTTACTTAAATAGTTCCGTAAGTTACGACGAAATGTTTCCAAATCCTATAAACGTTTCCTTAACCTCGCGTATACTTCATTCAACTCCGTCAACGCTGTACTTCACTCCTTCGTGCAGTCTCTCCCCCTTCCCATTATCAGGCCAAAAGGCTTGCCGCATTTTCCAAGAGGGAATGATAATCCGCATTGAGTTAAAGCACCGAAGTAAAGCCACTGGCAATGCTATGGCAACTCCTCCCCTCCTCTCCTCCCGCCGTATAACCGTGTCCCTCTTTCGCTCTATCTCGCCCTATCTCCTACTCCGACGTGTGGAGAGAAACTCCATTTTATCCCACTAATGCACTTGGCTGGTAAACCCTCGTAGGGGATGGTTGCTCGTCAAACACTCTGACTCTTCCATTCCTTTCTACCGCACCTCTATCCCCCCTCCCTCCCTCCTCTGTACAGTTTCATCCCTTCACTCTTTCGCACTCTCGTTTTATCCCTTCCTTCTCATTTATTCTCCCTCTCTCGCGTTGTCACTTTCTTCTACTACACGTACACTTTTCTATCTTTCTGTAACTTATCGAACCCTCGTATATTTATATACATGTACGTTTGGCAATGGAACCATGGAAGGTTGGCTATAAGCTCCCTTTTCTATTCGATATTTTTGTCTAAATCGTAATCAATCAACCGTACGTATAGCGAATGGGCTGGGACGACTAGACAAACGGGCTTCGATTTCTGCCGATCCTACTGCTGATGCACTCACGAAGTGCACCAATAGTACACCCTTGCGAATCTCGATCTAAATATATACATATATATATATATATATATATATATATATATTGTGTACGTGGCTATAACCAATCGTTTTTATCTCCCATTTATTTTTTTTCTGTTCGGATTTTCTATCACATCCACTCCTCGCAATTCTCATAGCCAATGGTCATCGCATATATATATATATATATATATATATATATATAATGTATAATTGGGGGGTTCGGATCAAATCTAATTAATACATGCATGGCAAACGAAAGGAAGAAGTTAAATATTCCTCCCTTTTGTCGAAAACTATGAAATCGTGACAGATGAATGTCAACTGATAAAGTATCCATATTACATACGTACATGGTGTGTGACACCTACGATATCATCTACAAAGTATGTATCGTGTAGAACTGAGTTTGTAAATTCTCATAATTTGGACGTGTGTGATGTCACAAAATTTTGTTTGACTTTCTCGCATGTACATCGTGTGCCCACTCTTTACAACTCTTGTTCCTTATTAACGCGTACTAGTAGTTTCGTGTCTCGAAAAGTTGTAGAGCATATAATACGAGAGAACGAAAAGCACGAGAGTGGAAGCGGGATAGAGGAAGTGAGAAGAGCGAGTCGAGTTTTCAACCTCGTATTCCCAAAGAGAGCCTAACCAGCATCGTACAGCCGGTAACTTCTCACGGAGGCATCCCCCCGCGTCATATAAAGCCGCCCATTCGCCCAGACGTAGAGGTGACGAGCTCGAGAGCGCGCGTCTTACGGAAGTTTTCCCACGATCTCACTGCGAATCTTCAAACTTCTGCGACAAACTTCCAATGTCCGCTTACTTTTCCCATTTAAGGCAAAGCACGTTCGTCCTTCCTCGTAGTCATAACGTAGGGCTGATGGTAGTGGTGGTAGGGATGTTGGAAGGTCGGAGGTGAGTGAGTCGCGGAGGGGCTGGAGGATTGAAGGTAGCACATACCCATCGCGGGGAAACGAATTCGCGAAAGTGGGAAAGAGGATGAGCGAGTGAGATGAAGAAAGAAAGAGAGAGAGAGAGAGAGAGAGAGAGAGGAAGATATGACGCTGCGAAAGTACACAAGGCGGTTCGGAAAGCTTTGGGACGCGTGCCACAACTCGCGCGCGTGAAAGGGTGAGAGAAAAATAGCGAAAGGGAGAAAGGAGAGAATGCTCGTTGCGCTTTCGCGCGGAACTCCTCGTCAATCCTTCGCAAAAAATCTTGGCGACATTTTCATATTCGAGTGCGAACTCCCGTAATTGGCTCACGCTCGCGTATTTTCCTTGCCTTCACCGCCATCTAACGGCGCGGCTGTGAAAGGGAGAAAAATCATTCTCGTTCATTCCTGTTTCTCTCTCTCTCTCTCTCTCTCTCTCTCTCTCTCTCTCTCTCTCTCTCTCTCTCTCTCATTTCTTTACAACTTTTCCGTGCGCTCATCCCACGTTAGTATAAGCCACGCGCTCATCTCCCTCATCCTTCGGGAATATTCCTCTACTCTCACAAATAGCTACTTCCTGGATCCGCACAATACAGGAAATAGCTCCAGACGTTTCGCACAAGATCACTTTCGGTCTGAAAAAAAGTATTAAAATTAGACAAGAGCCTCCGCATCTTCGCGTCTTATAAAATATATCAACCGTTCTCCTTTTACGCTTCGGTTCTTTGGGAGGAGGGGGATAAGATCGCGTTTAACAACGGTTTTCTTAATATTGTTTCGTATTTTTTTATGATCCGTTAATGGAACTTCTTTTCCGCGAAGTATGGACTTGAGTCGACGGTAACTAAAAGCAACGATCTATAAGTATATAACGAAATATAGGTATAGGGGTGAACTACCCCTATATAAGCTACCCTCCTTATTAAATTGGTCGTTCCAACTAAGTTATTAATTATCAGTTAGTTAATTAATTATAAGTTACGGCTCAACTGCATCCTAATAAGGCCTAATTATCAAGTTACATTCGTATATTGAATATAAATAACGATCCTCAAATTACCGAACAAAAAAAAGAATCCAATACTGTTATTTTCGGTTTCTTGTATACGAAAAGTGATTTTTATCGGTAGAATGCGTATTTTTAAAGATCGACATGTGGATCGGCTGGCGT
This sequence comes from Tryphoninae sp. A BG-2022a, assembly GCA_030522965.1. Classification (NCBI taxonomy): domain Eukaryota; kingdom Metazoa; phylum Arthropoda; class Insecta; order Hymenoptera; family Ichneumonidae; species Tryphoninae sp. A BG-2022a. The sequence continues at coordinate 6,470 of JAPYZT010003564.1, forward strand.
TGAAACCCGTCGAGACCGGAGTTTTTATCGGTGGCTGCGATTAGTTTTCCGAGAGCACAAGCTCTCCCTTCGTGTTCACCCTCTCGCTCTTTCTCACACACAGCCTCACTCCCATTCTCTCATGGGTGAATGTCGAAACAACAGAATTGCGTTCTCGGTGGTGCAGGTGCGGAGCGAAAACGCCCGGCACGTTTTGAGCCGACGCTGCAGTATACCCAGCCCTGGAACCAGAGAGGGAAAAAAAACTGGACCGGTGGCGTCAAGCGACATCCATCCTGTCGGATACCTTCCATTCAGCTTGTATCGGGCGCGAGATATCGATAGCGCTGCGTTTGCTTCCCTTGCGGCTTGCATACTTCGACATTGATCTATCCATGGGTGTGCGAGAGTGTGCGTACGTGTAAATATAAATAGCAATAGCATCAACGCTGTTCCGAGTGAGCTTAAAATCCACTGTCCCCGAAATGTCATTTTGAGATCCGAGCAAGGGATGTGTGCGTCCGACTATACGCGAATATCCTTCGTTAACTGTGCAAATAATAAATGTCACTTGTGCATGCATTTTTTTTATCAACATCGGTTACAAAAGCGCTGAAATGTTACTTTTTTCGTAAAAACGAAATTGGAATCGCGAATGAAATTACTTCCGTTGTAATACAAAATTTATGAATGAGTGGAAATTATAATAATGTGGGTAACGATTTTTTATTTGTTTTTGTTCGTTATGTATTTTAGTAATAAAAAAACATTATTTTAACGTTATTTAAACATTGGATGAGTTTTTTGGATATTTTTCTTTCGAGAATGTTTCAAATTTTGTATTTAATTACATTGATACTTCCTCCGGGTATTTAAGGATCAGGCTACAAAATTGTATAGCCCAATAACGTCTATTTGGCAATCCACCTCAATTTTACAAACTTGAATTTTAGTAATTAAAAAAATAGTGATTTAAACGTCGGATCAATTTTTTTGGATATTCTTCTTTCGAAAATGTTTCAAATTTTTAATTTAATTACATTGATAGTTCTTGCAGGTATTTAGGGATCAGGCTATATTTATGCCTAAAAAAACATCCCTTTGGCTATCCACCACAATTTTACAAACTTGAAGCTACTAATAATTTTCTCGATTTTTACAAACTTGAATTTTAGTAATTAAAAAAATAGTCATTTAAGCGTCGGTTCGATTTTTTTGGATATTCTTCTTTCGAGAATGTTTCAAATTTTTTATTTAATTATATTGATAGTTCTTGCAGGTATTTAGGGATCAGGCTATATTTATGCCTAAAAAACATCCCTTCGGCTATCCACCCCAATTTTACAAACTTGAAGCTACTAATAATTTTCTCGATTGCTTTTATTAATCATTTTCGCGCTCTCTATTCTAAAACTAGTTTCGTCAAATTTGATTTTTTAATTAATCCTGTGGCTAATGAGCCCTTCTCCTTATCTTTTTTATCACGATCGTTGCAGGATCCATCGGAGAACAATCAGAGCATCAGCATTCTGAAATTCGTGCCGGGCATCGATGACGACGGCAAGTATCTCACGTGTCGTGCTGAGAATCCGTCGATCCCGGACAGTGCGCTCGAGGACAAATGGCGACTGGACGTGCACTATCAGCCGATAGTTAGACTTCAGATGGGAATCAACCTCAATCCTGATGGCATCAAGGAAGGCGACGACGTTTATTTCGAGTGCATCGTAGGAGCAAATCCAAAAGCATACAAGCTCGCTTGGTTCAAAGACGTGAGTCGAATTTTCCTTGTGGCTCTTCTATGTTTTTGTTTCATCGCCTAGTTCCTAGTTCCCTTTTTATTTCTCTTCCATCCTGCGCAAAATACAAGATAAAACAGAGGGACAGAGGCGAGGCTGAAGAATAAATTACTTGGGATGGGAGCAAAAACGCATTTCGATCAATTTAGTCTTTTTTGTCATTCTCTTTTTTTCCCAGGGTAAAGAACTGAAGAATAACGCGACGGCTGGTATAGTTCTCAGCGATCGTTCCCTGGTGCTCCAGCGTGTTACAAGAAGCTCGGCGGGAGAGTACACTTGTCTGGCCGCCAACAGCGAGGGAAAAACTGGCAGTAATTCGGTGCCACTTCGAATCATGTGTAAGTTTCTGCTATATTTTTTGTTTGCGTCTCCCTTTTTTCCCGCCCTCGTGCGACTAAAGTGGGTATACCAAAGGTATAATTTACCACAGTGAAAACAAAAATGTGTACACGAAGAGACATTCGTCCATCGACACAAATTCATGCGCAGATAACGTCTAGAATTGATTCTAGCGACGGACGACAAACTTCACATTTCGCGACGCCCTGAAATTATCCAAGCAGCCTTGTAACTTAAAAAAAAAGTACAACTTTTTCTCTCGATACATGCGATACAAATTTTCTCCACTTCTCGCTCTCCTGTATTCAAAACGAGTCTAAAGATATCCGTTCACAAAATCAGAAACTCCGTCATTTTCAACACACGCAAAGTTAAAACGAATGTTGATAACAACGATGGTTATCGTGCAAGGTCATTAATAAAGCATAAATTTTTCAAGTGCGAGCGATGGCGAAATGTTGGGTTTGACATAATTACGTAATCGATGGCACATCATGGAGTGAGTCGTCGTATATGCGTGCCCTTAGGGGCGTGGGACCCAGTAGGTACACACGCACAAAGAGGGTTGGAGGCGTGGTGGTTGTGCTCTCAAGGGAGAGTTTTCAGCGTCGCGAACGAGAGGCAGTCAAAAGCCAAATGAGACCGTGAGATCCGACGGCATGATCGGTGCAAAGTGGAACAAAGCGCGGCTGATTTCAGAATGAAAACTCGGCAAACGCGAACACGCGGCTTATTCCATTAGAATGATCGTGCGCGAGCTCTTGGTCTCGAGATCTTCGTTCTCAACGATGAGGTCGTATGTATATACACACATATATAATATATATATATACATATATATTTATATATATATTTATAAATGATATACACAGTTATATAGACGCTGTAGGCGTGTACGGTACGGTACAGGAAGCGTGGCACAAGCACATAGGAGCATAGGCGCCGCATATCTGCATCTTGTAAATGACCTAAGAGGGAAGGAAGGACTCGCGATGCATATTCAATGTATGTAAAGCGCGCCGTTGGCTGAATATTCATGTGTGGGTGCGCGTACAACGGGAAGAAGAGGGAAATGAGGGGGATGCCGAGAAGGGCGGTATGGCTTATACGTGTATATAGAGAAGAGGCGCCAGGAACGCCAGGAGCAATGTGCTAAGCCGGGCTACTCTCTCGTTGAGGGTGGCGACGATAGGCGTGTTCATGTGCGAGAGTACGATGCGACTGCGGAATGCCGGGCCAAACACGAGGATCTGTCACGATATTTTGTTCCCTCGTCGAGTGTTCTCGACGACAATGGCTCACGACAACTACGAACCGACGATGAGATTATACAGACTTTCGAGTGGCAATCGTCGAGTCGAGCACAACATTTCACTAATTCAAACGTACACCTCTTGTTATTGCTATGATTTCGTAAGGTAATGAGCGAACTTTGAACGTTTGACGGAAGTTAATGATCGCGCTTTAACCTCTGAGTAATTACGAAAATTTTAATATTACCGACGTGAAGTTAATGTGTCTATGTTATTTGGGACGATCACGAGGACATTATTGAAATTGGCGGGAACATTGTAATATTTTTGAATTCGTTATCGAGGTCGAACACGTCCTATTTATCAATATATTTGAAATAAACGAGAATGGAAAAACGTATCGTTAATTAATTAACTTACTACAATGCAGAAAAATTTAATATTGCAATATTGTAAAAAGCATGTTCAATTTTTGGGTTATCTACGCTAGAAATTTTCGAGTTGGCAATAATAATTGCGTATTTGTATTCGCGAATGGCGATAGACGAGCGACGTCCATAAATTGCCTGCAAAAACAATCGAGAGGCAACAAATATCACGTTCGCATTTTTCACGCCAGAATTTCCCGGAATTTGTAAATTGTGTTGACTATCGCTGCATTTTTTTGAAAAGCGAACAATCAAGCATAAAAATGCGAACGCAATCGTTTCAATATATTTGTTTTTCCTTTTTTTCCATTACTTTGCAAAAATTCGGGCATGCGGAAACGTTTTGGGATACGCACATCCAGTTTTTCCCAATGCGCGGTAAGCGTACGGTTATTCTACACTATCACTCGTAAACTATTAGCGAATCGTGTCAGGACTACGAGGTTTTTGTTCGTGTATATACGCGCCCTGGTAGAGCGAAGGGACGAGGAATTTCGTGAGTCTACGGGCCAAAGTAAAATACGATGACGGGAACTATCGCGGGAGATAGCTTCCCTCGATGCCGGAGGGATCGAAGGATTGAAGGTGAGGGGTGAATATCCTATTTGATGAAATATCCCTACTCATGCGTGTTTGAATTTCGCATACATGCATGCATATAAAATAGACTGGATATAGGAAATATCCTGATTGAGAGCAATCGACCGCTGAATATCTACCGGGGCGGTGACCCTCCCGAAAACAATGTTCGCCTCGCGCAGAACCACAAGCGCTTCTGTCCGCATGTTTTCCATTCTGGTTTCGTTCTCTTCCTCTCTAAATCTGATCGGGAATTTAACGTTTTACATACAGATATATAACATAGGGCGAACCGTACGATCCGTCACCACACGACACGTTCTCGTTTCCTGTCTGACCCGGATAACCGTCCTTAAAATTCGGCAGTCCTCACTTGAAACGAAAGAAAAATGAGAGTAGATTCAAATTAAAGGAATCCTCTTGAGAGACCGAGAATCCCTTCTCCATCGACCTCACCCTGGGTTGAGATTAGATTGGATTAGCGCGAGATTGAATGTGGCTGTCTGTGTGGAAGAAGAGAAGGTCGACCGGTCGTTTCGCGTAACGGGTTTCGTCTCTGCAGTGTGTGGTCATCAGCTCTCGTTCATCGCTCCACGCCCCTTGTAACACCAAAAGAGCAGCCTGAAAACGTATCCTCGAGGAGAACCAATATCAGTTGTACCGTGGATAAGGATCTTGCCGACACGAAGCTCTCAGTTCGCTGTGTTTGTATCAAGTGTACACACATCTACCTATAGGAATACGAAGATTCGTGGAAATCGGAGCTGCGAAAAGAGCGAAAGTAAATTAGTCTCGAAAGGCTTTCCCCGGATGGAAAACCGTCTCGAGAAACCGTTCGTATTCGACGAAACACCACTCGTCGAAAACCATCGTAGAGACACGGATGAATAAAGGACGAAGTCGAGACTTACGGGAATTTGTAAATGAAGCAGAATTGGGAAAAGTTCGCGAATAATTCAATCATCGTGTAAGTTGAAATTTATTACTTAAATCTTCAATTTCAATTATATATTCATTCTGTCTTTTTCCATTAACTACTGAATATCTGATTCACGAATGTGGAAGGAGTTCCATTAGTCGAACAAATATATTTTCCATAGACTGACCTAATTAATTACCCAATCGATTCATCAATAGTTTATAAACGTAGGTATGTATGTGGAAATCTAATTTATAAATTCGTTGCATAAACTATTCACAATTCACTTCTAGTTTCATTCTTAGAAGAAAAATGTGTGAACATTCGAAATGAAATCAAATTAGCCGCGACCGTACTCTTGGCCACCCTCAACAAGTCGTCACAAATTCAAACGGTTGGATAGA
>JAPYZT010003565.1:0-25251 GCA_030522965.1 Tryphoninae sp. A BG-2022a
AGTGATCGTGTAATATCACTAATGAATTAGTAAACTGTATTGACTAAATAATAGTCAAGCGTATTACTAATTTGCTTTAGTAAGCCCAATTTACTATTTCGTTTACTATTCCATCAGTGAAAGGGTGCATTTATCACTATTTCACCAGTAGAATGTGCGTTTACTAATTGAATTAGTCAATTTTTCACTAATTCAGATTTAGACAGTCATACGTACCGACAAGAAAACGAAACGTTCGTACACTTTTTGCTTTTCCCCTTAAAACTTTTATAAAATAAGATTCACCGTTTCGCACTGCACATGAACTCACTGACATAAGAAAATGACACCTCCGACATGACAATGGCCGAATAAAGGAAGTATCGGGTCGGGAGCTGGCGCCTGTGATTGGTCCATTGCTGAGTCCTGTACTAATTGATTAGTGATCGTGTAATATCACTAATGAATTACTAAACTGTATTGACTAAATAATAGTCAAGCGTATTACTAATTTGCTTTAGTAAGCTAAATTTACTATTTTTTTACTATTCTATCCGTGAATCGGTGCGTTTATCACTATTTCACCAGTAGAACGTGCATTTACTAATTGAATTAGTCATTTTTTCACTAATTCAGATTTAGACAGTCATACGTACCGACAAGAAAACGAAACGTTCGTACACTTTTTGCTTTCCCCCTTAAAACTTTTATAAAATAAGATTCACCGTTTCGCACTGCACATGAACTCACTGACATGAGAAAATGACGCATCCGACATCACAATGGCAGAATAAAGGAAGTATCGGTTCGGGAGCTGGCGGCTGGGATTGGTCCATCGCTGAGTCCTGTACTAATTGATTAGTGATCGTGTAATGTCACTAATGAATTAGTAAACTGTATTGACTAAATAATAGTTAAGCGTATTACTAATTTGCTTTAGTAAGCCCAATTTACTATTTTGTTTACTATTCCATCAGTGAAAGGGTGCATTTATCACTATTTCACCAGTAGAACGTGCGTTTACTAATTGAATTAGTCAATTTTTCACTAATTCAGATTTAGAGAGCAGAATTCGTCACAATATCCAGTTGTCTTGTTCAACAGTCTATGTTTATAGTCAACACATTTGAGAATCTTCCTTTCCTGCTCGTCGATCACAAGCAGTCGAAGGATAAAAGAGTACCTTTTACATCTTTTCTTTTAGAAAATTCAGTTCAAGAAAATATGAATTATTAATGAATTCCATTCTCTGTCAGAAATTGCAAGTTATTTTATAGAAATGTACTCCGCTGGATATTCAGGCAACATAGGAAATTGGCGCTTCGAAAGCTCGTGAGAAATCGAGACTTTTCTCACGACACGGTGAAGAAGTGGACAGGAATATCGTCTGGTTCTTATTCGAAATTGTTTTCCAAAACTGCCCGACGCGCGAATTCGAGCCGACGGCGAGAGAGAATTCGTATTCGCTTCTCTCGTGGACCGAACGAAGCGAGAGAAGGAGAAAGGAAGAGTGATAGTGAAGAAAAAAGTGGGAAAGGAGTCGAGACTCGTCGAATAACGAGAGAACGAAAGAGAATCCATTCGCGTAGCTATACGTACCGAGACAACACGTATACGTATATGTATAGGGGCAAAGTGATACGACCCGTTTTGCATTCGAATGGCTGCAGCCGGGGCTTCGGTATGTGTATAAGCATCGTCGAGAAATCCCCGTGAGCCGAGAGCGAATGCGTTTCATGTCGTGGTAACCCAAAAAACGAGATGGAAATACAGCGGAGGGTTGTACAGCCCGAGGGAGGCGAACGGGGAAGAACGAAGGAGAGAATAAAACCGAGTGAAAAAAACAACTGCGGGAAAAATGTGCGAGGGAGAGAGAGAGAGAGAAGGAGAGAGGAAAGAGAAAATTGGTCTCGACGATTTGCGCCCTCGGCTGTATATATCGGGATCGTCATTAGACCTTTCAGTCCTGGATTTGCATCCTTTGCTTCACACACATACCCACAAATACAAACATACATACGTATATAGCGAAAGAATGAGAAGAGACAGTAAGGCCACGTTCGTTTCGACTTTTCCCCACAGCGTCCGGAATCCTCGCGTATTTTAGCATATTCAGAGCAACCCCGGAGTCGTACAGTCCGTCCCGTTGTACGAAGACGCTTGAATTCGAAAATAGAGTCGTAAAACGTAGTCGCTATTATTTCCCTCGCAAAACTCATTCGTATAGATCGAAATTTTGCAATCCTGGAAGATTCGACGATTACGCGAGAAACATTGAGAATTTTTTGAATCTCCGATTGCACCAATTTTCCTAACTCTACTCTCGGATTCAGCGTTTACAGTCCAAGTCATAATGCGATTAAATTTTAAAGTACCGTAGTTGAAATAATTGCACGAATATCATTGGACTTTGGTTCTCGTTCTTGGTTTACTTTTTTTTTCTTTTCTTTTCGTTACAATCTTTTTTGTTTTCCTTCGTGTATTCTCGTTTCCCACGAACCGAGTGAGTGGGATGTTGACCTAGTGTGACAACCCTTTTGGCTTCTTTTACGCGCAGGGTGGAAGAGAGTCGCGTATATCGTTCCTTCGTTCATTATTTACACCCCTTCCTGCCAACGAGAAACCGTGTGCCCCGTTTTACGTCGTAATGAAGACTTGTGTGTATGCGGGGTGAACACACCTAGTGCTCCACACGAGGAATGACGAGACCCTTGGCGAAGAGTGCTGAGAGAGAGAGAGAGAGAGAGGGGAATGGAAAAAAAGAAGCCGAGAGCGAAGGAGCGGTAAAGGGGTTGCCGCTGATGCTGATGCACTTGGCGAACTCTCGTGCTCGCTTTTTTCTCCAACCATGAACATCTCCTTCCAATCTTTTTTCCTTCCTCGCTGCAAGTGGGCCACTGGGCTATCCGAACTCCCGCAATACTCCAGAGCCGCACTTACGCTTTAGCTTTGGCTCACTGAATTCGTTCTCTCTATTCCTTTTTCACAAATTTTCGAACGTTCGAGGCGAGTGTTTCACTTTGAAATTTCGAGAACTTTTCAGCTTTTTTTAGCTTGTTTAAATTCTTTCGTTAATTTAAGAAATTTATAAATTTGTACAAGTATATCTTACCAATGAGAAAATTTCAAAGAATCTTGTAAAGTTAATTAGCCAAGATTTAATTAAATTTTCTTACGAACGATGAATTTTTGATACAGTTATTAACGTTCGGAAATAAAGATCGTAAAGCTAATTAAAATTTAATCAACAGATGTATGACGTTGCCGAAAGTTTTCGAGGGAATAGCTCCGAGGTTATTTCACGAGCTGGTATGAAAAGGCTCGAAACTTGGTGAAAAGCATATTTCCTTGAGGGATGTGAAAGCTCTCTGGAGGCATAGCAAAGGATGCGGATACTTATAATAGCGTGTGGCAAAGTAACTCACGTCGCGAGTTCAGCCAAGTAAGTTGGACTAATTTAAATATCAGTTTGCTTTCGCCAATGTACAGTTATACTTGTAGCTTAGCCGAAGCTTGTAAATCTATCGGCTGCGTGCGGATACAAATTTATGTGCGAGGGCGCGTATGGATGTTTTATTTAGTAGCATCGACTCACTTTCCCTCTCGCCACGTTTCTCACTCATTCTTTTTCTCTCTCTTGGTTGTTCACAGGGAAGCGCTTCTCTCATACGACGATATACAGGCAAGCGTGTGTATCCTCATGAATAAAATATCATCGCTAATGCCCGGAGGCTGGGCGACGCGTTTTTCCTCTCTCTCTCTTCTCTGCAACGCCCGGAAGAAAAAAAGCTGCCCGAGAGAAGCTCTTTCGGTGACTCCCGTTGAAGGGAGTTTCGCGAGGAAAAAAATGAGCGATTGCAGGTCGTTGCATTTGGAGAAACGGATGGTAAATAAAATTCACGGGGTCGAGACGGAAATATATATTTCTTCAACCCTCTCGTGATTTCTTGCGCCTCTCGAAAAGACAACTCCTACTAGTACGAGGGTTGGAGATAAGATGTATTATTATATCGGTGTATAATCGAGGATCGATTTACATATTTGAATATAAGACAATTTTGTTTAAGTCACGTCGCTTCGTGGAGAAAAATTACAAGGCGTACGGACACGGTCATAGGCCAAGCACATACACCTCGTAATCTTTCTTCCGGGTTGTAGGAGTGAGTTTATACACAAGAAGTGAAAAGCTTGTTAAAAAAAATGTGCGAGTCTAACCGCGCATAACGATGCATCGCGAAAATTCTTAAAGTAGAAAAAAGCGTGGAAAATGAAAGAGAAAAAAGAGAAGAAGCAAAGTTTGAAATCCACGCTAAAGGAAGGTCGTTTGAAAATTCGAAAGAGCAAAGTACGAGAATTAAGGAGGTTTGAGCATCGTCGCGAGATAGAGATAGGAGTGGAGAAGAAAAAAAGCTGGGGGATGAGAGTAGGGGTTGAAGGAGTAAAAGTCGTACGAGGGGGATAAAGGTGATGCCTCCAGCGTAAAGATCCGGCAGGGAGAATCTGCATTTTATTATTTCTGGCAGGGTAGTTAAGCGAAACGTCGAAAAGTCATCCTCCCTCCACTCCGACCCTCGATTTCTCCTCTCGGAGATTTTCCAGTCGCGGTTTTCCTCGAAAACTCTGCGCGTGGCTCCTTTTCGTCCCGGAAGTGGAGTGGCCAGAACGGAAACGAGCACCATTTGCATTCGTGGTTGTAAAAGAGGACTTGGAATCTCTCGCGAAGGAGACATAGAGAAATATAGCGATCTCGATCTTTCTCGCTCTTTTCATCGTTCGACCCTGGTGTTAGCGAGGTCGCGCCACAGGAGCTTATGTCGCGAATAAACTTTGCCTTTACTCAACCACTCATTCTCAAAAATAGCATAGAGAAAAAATAATAAATATACTTATCTAGCGAATAGATAGAAAAATTGTAATCTTTTTTTTATAATTCTTATAATTTAAAATATCAGAAAAAAATATATTACAAATATCAATAGTTTTTTCGATATTTTAAATTAACGCATTCACAAAAAAAAATGAGAAAAATCTGATAATTTCTATAAAATGTTTTTTTGAGTTGTTAAATAACATACTAAAATTTAAAAAATTTCTATATATATTCGACATCGCTTGGTCGATTCAGAATAGAGCGCTCCATATATCCTCCACCACCCCCCACCCACGCACCATACTTGGTGGTCCATTATGCCCCACGCATCTGATGCGCAGTGCGGTTATGCGCACTTTGGTGCGCGAGCATTGTCGAACGCAGCCGATCGTAGTCGAGCCACTTCGAATTTGGAGGAGAAGTTGTAACCGTTGTTGGACGATCGGCAGAGTGAGCACGTAATGGTGTCATTGATTATGGGAAAGTATGTTAATAAAAACAATAACTGCAGTAATAAAACAATGCTCCTGCAAAGAAAAGTAGTATGCAGATCAGTAAGTGCGTGAGTATGTGTGTGTGCGTGTGTAAATAGACAAATAGAGATACGATCAGAAGGCAGGTTATGTACGACGTGACTAGAGGTAACACGTTGGCTCGTCGTTCCCCCGTAAAATCTTTGATTCGCAAACGACATTGTCATTTTTAGGTATGTAAAATGTATATTAATAAGTTAATAACTACGACTTTTGCCAGTGGCGAAGTGAGACTACGGAATGAAAACGTAAACAAAGAAGGCCCGGTACTCAAGGTTTATTATATATATATATATATATATATATATAGACCCTATATATAATATAATATATATATAATAGAATAGGTATATTATATATATATATATATATATATAATACCTTGAGTACCTTGATATTATATATATATATATATAGTCTAGTGAGACAAGCCAAGATGGGATCGAGCATGTAAGCAGGAGTGGGGGAAATATCGATCCGCTCGCTACAACCAACTATTCTCTCTCTCTTTCCCTCACTCACTCACGGTGTCAGTGTCGTACCAGACGTTTTTATTTCTATCTTGAGCTTTTCACAAACGTGAAACTTTGCTCGTATAAGGCACGTCGGTGGTTCTTTATCTTTACGCTCTTTCGTACGACGTCGAAAGAAAAATGTTGATGCAGCGAGGAGGTTAGGATTCCTCCAGCAGTCCGTGGTCGCTCGGAAACTAATTTCCTTTTCGCATTCGATTTTTCACGCACAAACTTTAACGTCTCGTGGCCCGATCTTCAGCCACACGACATTAACCGCGTATCACCACGTCGTCGCTTCCAACTGTAGCAATAACTTATTGCAAAGATGGTTTGCTATGGATTTTATATTGTATCGCGTATTATACGTATATGTATATATACCTATGTGTAAAAGAGCTCAACGACCAACCCCAGTCGGTCGAGCTTTATGTATCTGCCACTCTCGACGAATAAACCCTCCCGCAAAAAAGCCCTTTTTTATGTATTTTTATTTCTTTAACCGTATAATATTTATTTCAGTACTCTCAACGCACTGGAACTTTATCACTTACGTATGGAAGACGAAACGTGAAAGGAGGAGGAGGGATTTAAGTCTACGATCTGGCACTTGTCGACGATGCTTAACGCTTTATGCGAATATCCTTATGTAGACTCGAATGAGAAAGTCGTGTAGGATTTCAACGAGCCCAAGGTAACTTGGAATTATAGTTTCTCAGTAATTGGTAACAATTTTTGTTCCCTAGGAGGAACAAGTATCAATCAAGAAATTGTTTTATTAGATTAATATTATTGATTTCATGAATATTTCTAGACAGTTATTCGTCATAAAGGAATTACTATAATAATATCCATTGTTTTTTTCTGTTTTGTTACAGGGTGAGTCGAAAGAAACTTCTAGGAATGTAAATCGACCATAAAACTCACGCGATGCTTCGAACCTGCATTTTATGTCAATCTTGGGAGAGTCCTTTCCATTTTCTTTTTATTTTTATTCCTTCTTTACCGTACGTCGTGGCAGGACCGAATTCGTTGAAGGAGAACGAAGCTTGTTGGCGTCGAACAGCGTAGCAGCGAGTTAGCATCTGCTGTGAGTGACAAGGGTGGTTTCTCTCACCCTTTTTCTCCCTTCGTTACGCGTAAGCAGAAATAAATATCGTAAAATATGCCGAATAAATGCAAACAATTCGCGGCAGGGAATTTTCAAGCTCGAGGGTAAGTTCTTTTTTTTCTGTTTCTCTCGTTCTCTCCCGTTCATTCCAAGCCGAGGGAGATTCGAGATCGCGCAAGGGAGATCGTCGCTACGCCCAAAAAACCTCGAGGTGGTGGCCCAAGCGACCCTACAGAGAACGGTGGAAATCCAGAAGCGGCTCTCCCTCCCTTTCTCTCTCTCTTCGGTTATTATTTCCCGTTTTTATTGGTTCGAATACGCGGTCGCGTATATAACGTCCCCATAAAACTTTTCTCTCTCGCTTTTCTTTCCTTCTACTCTCAGGAAACATCCGGGCCTTTTTATGCCCGTTGACTGAACGCAATTTGCAAACTGGTGCATATACGAATTTCGTGACGAATAGTCGTCGCTAAAGATTAAGAAGGAATGATATATGTTACGTCCTCTGTCGTAAAAAAATGGAATTGAACGAATTAATCCAGACGTTTCAATCGAATCAATTTCGATCAAACGCCATTAACTTTCTCATTTCATTATTTACAATTGTACACAAAAATCTTCCTTTGGAACATAATTTGAGATGTTTGTTTTTTCTTTCAGATCTTGCTTCATCTTTACCACTTCCATATGATTTCAAAAGCTAGAAATAATACAACAAAGTAAAGTTAAACGAAGGCAGAATGTCGTGACATTCACCAACGAACTAAGATTACCTCCACACGTCTTAAAATTCACGGATAGAAAAACAAAATAAAGGAAACAATGAAAAAATTCTAGTACCGAGGAAAGACCACGGTAGCTTTTCGAATCGTGCCAGCCACCTTTTGTACGAGTTCTATCCGTGAGTCTGAGTCAGCGTAAGAATAAAACGGATTGCCATCAAGGCGTGTTACTGCCAACATTAAATAAAGAAATATAGCCGGGGCTTTGGTCGTCGCGAGGTTGTGTGCAGTACGAGCCGATCTGGCCTAAGCATTCGTGCGTTAGCACTAAACTATATTACCGACCGCAAAATTCTCTTCGGCGTTTGTACGGCTAACGCGAAAGCGTCAATGGCTTTGTATATGTATGTATATGTGTGTGTTGGTCGTTGCATCGAAACATTACCAATTCTTCGGCGATCCTGAACTATAACGCGTATATAGCTTCTGCTTGTCCGTACGAGTGTAGGAACGACTCGCATGACGGATGGCCTTTACGAGCCAGTGATTTATTTTATCGGCGACTTATTTTTCTCCCTCTTCTTTCTCACACCCTCTTTCTCTCTCTCTCTCTTTCTCTGTCTCGTGTCCTTTTGTCGTAACGTCCAGGACTGCGAAATTAAGCGATTATACGAGCGAGCACTCTGCCCCGAGTCGCGAACGACAAGTTTCTCACGCGAGACTAAGTTTCACGTTTCAACGAATGAAAAACAGAGAAATACGAATTTCTCTTGTATTACAAAGATTCGTTTGAACGTTAGCGGATAATAATTCAGTATATTTTAATGATTTATCGAAACTTGAAGATTGCACATGTAAGGGGATGGTTATAGTTAAATGATAGAAGATATAGTGAGATTAATATTAACTTTATTATTGATCGGGATTACCGATCGAACTCGGGATCTCGCACCGAACTAAGTCTCCTTCGTCCATGGTTATCTCGGCTGTCGCAATATACCGCACGAGTTATGTTGACTACCTTTCAGGACTTATAATAGCTTGGGAACATCTTAACGTATATTTGAGGCTCACGCACAGTTTTGTGAACGTTTAAGGATTGATTCTTTTTTTTACAGGAACTCTAATTTAACGTCGGAAGGAAACAATGATAGTCAAAAATACAATCACGAATCTTTCGTGGATGAAGAAGTAAATATTGTTCGGGCTGGCACTCCCGAGATATTTTCTCTCGGAAGGATGAAAAAAAATCTCTCTGGTCTCTGTAGGAAAGAAAATAAACATCGGGGAGCGTTCTCGTTACAGAAATTGGTACAGGCCGTGCGGACAATGAGCAAAGTCTTAGTTTCTCGTACATTGGAAAAATGTACGAGAGCGCGAAAACAAAAATCCGAGATTTATTCCGCGACGGCACGAGGAATCTGAGACCAAAAGCTTCGCAACGATGCGAGGGTGGCGAAAATGCAGCGAAGTGGAGTGAAGAAGGAACGAGTGAGAGATAAAAAAAATAAACAGGAAAAACATGGATAAAAATAAGAGAACGAGAGCGATAGCGAAATTTTCACAGCGTCGATGCGTCGGAAAGGAATGTAAATGTAAAAAGAAAGTGCGAATATCCTTACGGAGTCGAGCGTCGAGGAGTTTTGCCACACGACGCACCGCGAGAGAATCCAGCTTGGCACCGCGCGTCCTTTTCATCGCGAGAAAAACAAAAATGCAAAAAAGAAAGAAGAGAGAAATATCCTTCGGTTTGCCTCGTTTTAATTTTCTTCGCGGCTTGATTTCACCCCTCGCCCTCTCTCCCTCTTCTATCTCGCGACTTCGTCGTCGAGCCGATTCTTTTTTCTTGTACGCTTTTCCATCTCGCTCCCTTTCATCGCTCGGGACAGCGATTCACCCCTTGTCACACTGTCTCTCTTTGATTCGCGATATTTCTCTCTCGCACTCTCCGCATCGTTTCATCGTTCTCACAGATTTTTTTCTCTCACCCTTCTAGCCTCGTCTCCTCAAGGAAAGTGTAAAGTCTTCGCGCGGCACCCTCGGCTTAAAAAATTGATCCGATATCTCGCGGCGTGTTGGACCCCCCGCAACAAATCCTCGAGGGAAACGCAACGGGACAATGGACCTCGTGTTGTAAACGAGAGAGACGAAGGAACAAAATCGAGATGGAGGAGAAGATAGAAAAAAAAAGGAAGAGGGAGAGGAAGATGAGGATGAGAACGAGAGAGTAAAATTGGACACTGCGACAGTGTTAAAGGGAGAGAGATGAGGATCTTGGTCGAGGAAGAGAAAAGAAAAAAGGAAAATCGTGAAAGTGGGACGGCGTTATAAGAAGCGAAGTAGAAAGAGGTCGAAGGGATACGCGGCGGTGATTATATCCGACAAGCCACTACCCTCAAAATACTTCTCCAGCCACCCCTATCTATAGATGGAGAACGAATCTTCGACCCTGCGCCTCGCGAACCTTCAACCCCCGTTGGTCTCGTCGACGATGAAACGCGACCACCAACGCTATCTCCCTTCTTTCACGAACGCGCGATGCTGTATAAAAATGTTTTAAACCACCCCTCTCGTTCCTCTTTTCTTATCCGCGAACACTTATATTTACTACCCCGAGATATATTCGTCTTTTCCTTTTCGACTCGAAGCACCAGCCTTTTTCGTCACTTCTCCAATATCGAAAGTTCAATGCACAGAACTTTGGAGATTGTTGGGTGGGAGAATATTTAGGAAAATTGGGAAACGATACAAAGCTTTGTTTATTGAAATAATTTTCAATAAATTTATATTTCTTTTCTTTAACTACATTTCTTTTGCTAACTTTTAATTTTCAATAATTTAAGCAGAATTTCTTAGTAAATCCACAAATTTACATAAAATTCTAATTTTTCGTTAATTTTATCATCTATAAATTTTGTTTATAAGCAAAAAATAATCATCTCTTCCTCGACAACGATTAGCTCACAATCAAATCTTGGGGCGATGAAAATTGTCCAGATCGCATCTTGCTTCGCAAAACTGGAGAAGTGATCGAACGTACTCGCGACATTTACCGAAAAATCTCGTTTAACCTCCCTCTTCCATCCGGGTGGGAAAAGGGGGTAAAACGAGGTGGCGTAAAATTCCAAGAGTTTCTCGGGCGGGTCGGTAACCTTGCGTGGATCTCGTCTCATCGGTTCCTAACCTAAGCCAACAAAGTAATATCATCCTCGGGATTTTCCTTTTTGTTTTTCATCCTCTTCATCCTCCTTTCCATTCGCCTCTCTCTCTCTTTCTCTATCACGTTTTTACCGCTATCTTTCGACTACTTTTTCCATCGAGACTCTTCTCTAGTTAGGATGAAATACACACACAGACACGAGCTCGTAAGTTACCCCGGCGTAAAAGACTCTGTAAAACTCTCGCGGTCTTCCTTCGCTCCTCGAAATCGCGACGGTAGGAAAACTTTTTCGCGGTCTCGTCGAGCGAATTCGCCTCGACGTCGTCTCGCCAGTTTTCACTCGCACACATGCACACCAAAATGCGCTTTTCGACTTCTTGGCCCACGCGAGGTCGTTCCCCGTTGGGAATGAAAACGTTTTAAATAGAAATCCCACTTGCTTTTCTACGATTTTCAAATACTCTTAAGCAAAAAGATAGTTCTACGAAGTTTTTTATGTCTTAGTACGGACGTTTCTAGTGTCGCGGAGTATTTTAGTCCGATTAGAACACTTTCTTCTGGTTGAGTGAGAAACGAACTCGGTGACGTTTTAGCGACGCGGGAGACTCGAGATGACCGAAATATGAGAGAATGTAGGTCGAGCTAATTTTGGATTAACGCTTAGAATTCTTCACTACGAGTCTTGATAAATTTTCTACCAACGACACGATAATTCTTGTAATTAAAGAATTGTTATTAATCCAATGCAATTAAATAATCGATTAATTATTAATATTTAAATCAAACTTAATTTTAACAAATAATTTTAATCATTTTTATTGGTTGATTAACGTGTTTCGCAATTAAATATTTTTACGTAAATTGGAGATACTTAAGGAGTCAGGTCTAGTTGGAAGGGTAAAAAAGATCTTTTTTCGATTTTTTTTGGCCAAACGATAACAAAAGTTATTCCGTATAAAAGATATATATTTATTGTAAACATTATCATTTTTTGCTGCAAAAAAACAGATTTTGCGGTGATCACTCCCGCGCTGTAACGGATTATCTGAAACCAACAAAACAGGGGGGGGGGGATCTTTAGTTAACGATATAATGCTCCGGCTGAACGAAGGTTTTGAAAAACTCCATTTTTTACAAAATGGCGGACATTGAAAGTCAGAAATGCTGTTTTAACCAAAATTTAACTTACATTTTTTACTATAAAAAAAATAATTGTTGAAAAAAAATCCTTCGTTCATCCGGAGGACAACTATATATAAAAGAAGTGATATAAATTTCAACCGTTTCCTTCAAAGTTATGTATGTCGGCGAATAATGGTCCGATTTAAATGCAATTAGTCGGAAAATACTCGTAAGATATTGTACGTTTAGAAAATGAAAAAATTCGATTTTTTGAAAATTTCAACTAGACCTCCCTCGTTAACAATCGAACAAAAGGACGTAACGAAATATTGGAAAGACGAGAAATAAAGTTAAATATGAAAAAAAACATTGTCCCCTTTCGTCTATCGATGTGGCGCCACACGCGCGAGAGCGAACAGCCACTCGGCCTTAACTTCTCCTTAGCGCTCGCGCTTTATTTTCCATACGATTACGAGTCACCGCGATGAGACAGAGAGAGGAAGAAAAAACGAAAAGCGAAAGAATCGCGTTCGGTGTCTCGCGTTATAACGCGCCGCGTACGGGAAGAGAGTGTGGGATTATATCTCGTGGGCGCGACTGAATGGCGCAAGTCGCGTTGTAACTCAGTCTGGTTTTCTCGAGAAAGAGAGAGAGAGAGAGAGAAAAAGTGAAAGAAAAGGAGAGAAAGAGAATCGCGAGGCTCGGTGCTTTGAGCTCGAAGCGCGTGCGATTGTTGGAAATCTCGCGTTTAACTTTTGTCCATTTATTTTTCGATGAGCGCGACGACTCTCTATGACCAAGAACCAACCGGGGGAAATCTAATACCCACCGCCATTTTCTCCCTTTCCACATAAAACTCGACTCAAGCGTCTTATAAACGCAAAATCCTTTTCTCGATATAAACATAATCGTAGATTCACCTGTGTTTCATTTACCAGGCAAAATATTTTACAACCAACGATTCTACTGGAAAGAATTTTTTGTTTTTTTACTTTAATCGTCACCCTTAAGCCCTCGAACGTTTGAAATAAAAATTGTGATATTCTCCCTGCGCGACGAGTCTCGAAGTATTTATAAGAGGCGCGCGGCCGCACGCTCCAACGGATATAAAATTCTGATTAGCAGGATACTTTTCTCCAACGAGCGATCTCACTTCCTACATTGTATATTCGTGTAAAAATATATATATATATACATAAAGGCAACAGGAAAATATAAAAGAGTGTGAGGATCTGCGCCGAATCCGCCTTATTATATCGGACGAGGGCGATGAAATGGTGCGTGTACAAAGAAGAGAGAGAAGAAAGAAGAAAAAAAAGTAAAATCGTAATTACAATACGGGGGTTGCTACGAAACAACCCCCGTGTACAGGCCATAAGTGCCCCCTGGGACCACCCGCTGGTTATGTATAGACGTATAGATTAGACCGTTAGTACGAAGAGCGAAGAGGATGCTGCGAGGGATTTTGCGAGAAAGAGACGAAACAAATTCAACCCTCTTAATAAGACGTATCGTTTAATTTAATAACCTATTGAACAATATATCGCGTTCGATCGTTCACGGTCGAGTACGATCTCTCGTCTGGAAAATCGTTCGGCCCGTTCGACGTTAGAGCTTCGCGAGATCGAATATCCGAATGTCAGGAAGAGGACAGGGGGATGAAGGATTCGAGACGACTTTGCGAAGACTTCGAGGCCAATTATTTTGCGAAAATGCGAACGCGCGAGAAAGCTCTATCGACGTGATTCTCTCTCTACTCGAAACAAAAGCTTCTCTCGTCTCGCGTTGTAGCTCTCTTACTCGCTCGACGTTCGAGAGATTCTCAAGACACTTCGGTTCCTTTCGGACGAGAGCCTCGAGTGGCTCGTGCCTCGAGAACGTTTCTTGGCTAATTTTAGATTCGTCGATATTACTGGAAATAAGCTTGTCGTAAGAAGATCGGACGAAGGGATTTGAGAAAATGAAAATTGGGAAGAATTATCGAGAAGGGGAGTTCGTTATTTTCGCGCTGGATTGATAAATCGAGAATTATTCGTATTTAAAGAAAATTAATGAATTAAAAGCAATTTTAAGAACGACGAAAAATTACGAGTCGCATCAACGTGCTTAAAAAATAGAAACTTCGTGCCTGGCAAACACATCGTTCTTGTGGTTTTCACCCGAGCGTGTTAATTAAAATTCGCTAATTAACTCAGGTTTTTCAATTTAATTAAGTTTTCCGTTCGCAGGGAAACACGCGTATCGCGCGAGTACGAGAAGGCACGAGGAGGAGGAGGAGGAGGAGGAGGAGGAGTTCAATTAAAAAAAATTCGAGGACACAGTGTCAAAGTGCACGAGCCGGGTCACAGGATCGATGGCGAAAGAAGGCCGAGAGAAAGAGAGAGAGAGAGAGACCTTGCCCCTTGTGAAACCTTCGACGTCGAGGACGACTACGAGTTGACTTTTTTTCGCGCGTCAACCTGTAGAAACGTTGCCGAGATGAACGAGAGAACAAAAAAATCGTCGCGTTCCACCTGGCACCCGAAAGAGAGAAAAGAGGAAGAAAACATCAATGCTGCGGGTTTAACGAGCAGATTTAGAATTTTCTTCGCGGTCTGGCGATAAGGGGAAAGTGTGTGTGAGAGAGAGAGAGAGAGAGAGAGCTTGCGACATTCGTCGAGCGAACCGCGTGCTCTGAAAACCTTTTACTTTCTGTTCTCTTTCTTTTTGTAATTTCTCTTTTTTTTTTCGTTTTAACCGAAATATAATCCTTGTAATTATCAAATCCCAGGGGTTACGTTTCTCTCTATAGGACAGATCCTTGAAAGGATCTCTGACTCCTCATTACGAGGGCTCGAGGGCATCAAAAGGACTCGTGGCGCGACTCTCTTATTTCTCGATCTCTCTTCGTTCGTATTTTCGTACCAGAATTCTCTCTCACTCTTTTGCAACTTTTCTTTTTTTTTCCTCTCGCCTCTAAAGCTTCGTCTTTTCTCGCAACAGCTTCCGCACTTACTTTATTCTCGCTGGCATTGTGACAAAATGTAAGAAAGTCAGAACTTGTTTTTTTTTTTTAATTTGTTTTATGAAAAACGAACAATGAAAATATCCCGATCGATCGTGCGACGAGCGATATAGTTTATCCCGGATGGAGAGAAAAATCGAGATGATGACAAGAGAGAGTCTCTAGCCTCATCAGAATTTAGCTTCTCGCGGTAGCGAGACGAGAATTGGTTAATTACCGAAGTTTACGAACGCTCGTGGAAATCATCCCCCCTGCCACGACGAAGAAAAGCCAAATTAGAATGCTAATTCACGAGCGACTATACGACCTTCCCTCTCTCTCTCTCTCTCTCCTACCCTCTCCTCCTCCCCCCTATTCTCGAGACCTAAGATTCATGACGTTTTACGACAGCAATCAACCCCCGTTGAAAAATTATCGAGAATTAAGCTTCACCAACGATAAAGACAAAAGCTCAATCTCCCATGCTAAAACAAAATCACGATTTTCGTTTAAATAATCGTTTATCATCCCCTAAAAATTGACCTCGTTATTTTTCTCGTTTATTTTATATTTTCGAATTATTTTGTATTAACAATCGTTACATCGACTGTACGAGATACACGATGCGATAAATCTAAGCGAGGGGGGTAGTTGGGGCTTGGCCATCTCACGCGACGATGGCGACGTCGACGTTCGAATAGATGAAGCGCGCTTAACCCTCCTAGCGACTCGCGCGCGCACTCCGTTGCGCCATCTATTGTTTCTACCGTATACACACCCGCATATTCACGACGATATATCTCTTCGAACCCTTATTGCTGAGGGTTGTTTGTCATGTTAATTTCGGTCTCGCGAATACGAGGGGGGTGTATGACCAGGGCTTTTAACGCACTGCCACCGTCCCGCGATTCGCAAGCTTTTCTCTCTCTCTCTTCATATATATATACGTCGTATACGAATTTTCTACTATAACTCGAAGCCTCTCGCTCTCTCCCGATTGCACACTTGGACTCGTTTCTCTCGGTTCCATCCTTCCTCTCCCGCGAGAGATGCAAATCTGGCCCAGGCCCTATGAAAGGGTTAACTGAACTGCCGGCCATTAATATGCTAATAGTTTTCCGAGTTTCGTTAGATTCTGGCTTATGAGAATTATTATCGGCGCGTAATGACCCGCGAAGCGCCTTTTTCCGGAAGGGTTCATCTGTGGTTCGCTCCTTCTCACCCCTTATCCGTTTAAAAAAAGAAAAAAGAAATTAAATACGCGTTCCTACGAACTGCGAAACAGTCTATCGTCTGACACAACCCTCGTTTAAAAGGTCCTCGAACTACCCTAATGACAAAACAAAAAAGATATCGAACGAATTTTAAAAAGTTCATTTCCGAGGGTTCGAGAATCAGCGCGAAATGTCGAAGGGTTGCTTTTTATCACCACCCTGCACTATTCTTGCATATAGCTCTGTGATCGTCGTAAACTCGTAAAACCGAAATGACATTCACCCGCTAATCCGACGGATGATTAAACTTTGTCCTTCATCATCGACGTAATTCGTTATATATACGCGCGACGCACTAAAAACCTTATCCACGCGTGAATCCCTCTGGCGTCAAACGACCGAAACCAACCACCCTTAACGAATTCTCTTCGTTCCGATCATCCGTTTTGTTTCCCAATCAAATGATTTTTGTTTTGTTCTTTGTATCAATGTGACGTACCTGTGAAAGCGATACTATACAGGGTGAATTACATAAAGTATCACACAGCGAATTCTGAGGTAGATGAGGCCATTACAAACAAAAGTTGCAAATAAACATTAGGCTGTTCTGAATTTTGTCCAACGTGCCGACAAGCGTTGAAGTCACCCATTCCCCGCCTAAATTCAGAGCAGCCAATATCCGAGAAAAAGAAATGACTGTAGAAAAATCTAATTGATTGCTCTGAATTTTGCAAACCCAAATGTAACGCCCTAATCTATGTTATATTTACGGCTAGGGTGGGGGTGGAGGTGGGCAGCTTCAACGCTTATTGGCACGCGGGGCAAAATTCAGAGCAGCCAATGACCGCGAACAAAAAATGACTGCGTAATAATACAATCAATAAAATAGACTGCTCTGAATTTTGCAAATCCAAATGTAACGCCCTAATCTATGCTATATCTACCGCTAGGGTGGGATGGGCAGCTTCAACTCTTTTCTGCGTGCTCTGATTGGGCCAACTTTAAATATTTATATCCCGTAAACTATTGACAATATCCCTAATGTATATTTGCAACTTATGTTTGTAATGGCCTCATCTACCTCAGAATTCGCTGTGCGACACTTTATGTGATTCACCCTGTATAAGAACTATCTATTGCAGTATTGAATAGACTGCAGTATTGGGAGAGACAATTAATCACGATGAAATTGTAACGCTGGTTGGCGAGAGAGATTCTTGTCAGTTCGACCTGAGCACGCGGAGCGACTAAATCAAAATATAAACCACGGACTTGTAAACCACAAGCTGACAGCCACCGGTGGTGGACGAGACCTAGACGGAAAGTTCAGTGTCAACCAACGATGGCGAACATGACACTGAAAGTGTTAAAGAAAAAAAGCCCTAACAGCAAGAAATTTATTCGTGTTTCTTCATTCTCCGCATTTTTCCTACCCTTGTAACGGAAGATTAGGAAAAGCCAGTCTGAGGGACGTGGAAGCAACAATCTCTGCACAACGATTACAGATTAACCGCGTCGAGTTTCAAGGTGCGATGATTCATGCAACGAGGAGAGTTGTTCCTTACGACGACGAATGAAGAAGGGATGGACGAAGGGGATGTAAAGGAGAAAGGGACTAAACACCGAGCAAGAGAGATGAGCCGAGCTTCGTAGCAACTAGGAAGTTTCGTACTATCTCGACGCGAACAGCCACCCGGTGACGACGATGAGGATTTACGCGCGACGGTAATAAACCCAGCTGTGCCCTCCCTCTTCTCGAATTAATTTCAATCGGCCTATGGCCTATACCTCTAGATTTTACCTATGCTTCTTGACACTAGGTATAACTATATATTCGCGTTATACACTGACGACAATTCGAGCGCGGGTTAACATTGATGTAGAACATAGTTAAAACGTACAACGTATTCTCGTTTCGTCTCGTATGTACGAGAAGGCGTTGTCTGCAAGGGGGTGGACAGGCGGGGAGGGTTAGGGGTTCGTCCATTTTCCTATGTTTCTCTGTTACGTTACGGGCAAGAATATACATTCGTACGTAGCTCGTCCTATGGAACGATGAGAAATAACCCGCGAGGACCGAGGTCAGGGGAGGAAGGTAGAGGGGCGTCGAAAACATAAAACAATAATGGCGAAACATAAACGACGGAGCACTTAACACTTGGCACTTAAACAACTGGCAAATTGCTCCCTTGTCAGTCGCGGGAGCGTTCGAGGACGGCGATGGGACGCGAAAGGGTGCCCGGGGCACAGTGGGGAGGAATGGGCGAGAGAACAGGGTGGAAAGGAGATTTCGAGGGAGAATTTTAGGTAGAGGAAATGTGACGGTAGACGATAGGACGATGACGAGTCTTGTCCTGAGAAAAGGTCGTGACAATTTTTATGAATAACATTCAATGATTTTTTGTTTATGGAAAAAATCATTGGATGGAACGAGGGATGAAAGATGCAACTTTTGAAGAATCGTCCTGTCGTGCGAAATCATTTGGACAAATTTACGAAAATATGTTTACCAACCGATCGATATTTCGAGGTAATATCAATCTGATTCTATAATGTAATTCGTCCTGAAATATCCAAGGGCAGGTTGCACGTGGGTGCATTCGTTGGACGATAATTCCTAATCTGCTAATCTCAGTCGTGGAGCGAAGATAAAAAAAAGGGCGAGACGTGGAACCAGCCCGGGGGTAAATTTTTCAGCTCGTCTGATTTACGAGCCTATAGGGGTGTTCGAAGCTCCCTCTCCCTCTCTCTCTTTTTCTATCCACGATATCATCCCTCTCCTTTTCTCGGCTTAGACGAACGATACAGTATCTATACACTGCTATTAGTCGATCCCATTGTGGCAAGAGGGTAGTGGGGGGTAGCAAGACCGAATTGGAAAATTCGTAAAATCCTGTGGGGTAGTAAGTACCCCCAAAATATGCGTTACCCCAAGCATATACGAGCAAGCCCTCGATCTCAACGACTCAAAAAAAAGAATGCCCGATAAATTTTTCACCATTCCCGCGACATACAAGACTCGTAATGAAAGTCAAATAGTGGTTTTTCAGTCACCAACCCCCCATAGCGAGGACTCGTCGCATCCACTGAAAAATCGTACCGAGGAAAAGACACCGACGAATTTCACAGACTCGTACAGCCTTCTATACATTCGTATATTTTACACAAGGGGTAGTTACCCCATATATATAGGCATATGTCTCGTCACCTCGCAGTAAATACATATCCGATCCCCTTTTGTATGAAACTTTCATCCACGAAGAAAGAAAGGAAAAAAAAGATCCCTCGTACGTGTGGCGAACTACAAATTGGTGCGATGGTTCATCCGGATCATAGACGAGGAAGCGAGAAAGAGACACGTAGGACCCGGGGGTGGGTGAATCCTGGGTATTATAGCATAGCCTTTATTATTATTATTATTATTATTATTATTATATTTATCCAAACGGTTAGAGACCCCCCGCTTATTATCACCAGGACATGCAAGGACCCACCCGAACACTTTGGACTCCTCTCGCCGGTACAAACCCCTAGCTAGGGGGTTGGAAGAGACGCTTTTTAATTTTACAATATAACCATAAAATATTCGCCATAACAGTAAAAGTTTTGCGGGTAATAGTACGTAGGGCGAAGGGGCAGCAATACGGGCTTTTCCGGGTGTGTGTTGCGGCTAAGCCGTGATTTGCGACCGTCGCGATATTGCCCCTATTACACTATGGCAGGTACGGTGAAAGTGCGGCGAGACGATCGTCGACGTGTAGAATTTTAGCCACTTTTACTTCTCGTTCTGTGTATATATGTATATAATGATATTGTTGGAACGGAAAATCCTAAAGACTTTCGTGGCAACGATACTTTTTTCTCCCTTACGGTTCTACCCCCCTCTGTCTCTGTCCTTCTCATCCCTCTTGCAGACTCGAGGAACCAGCAACGATAATAATATTCCCTCTCTCGTTGGTACGAGAAGCATCCTGGTATTTAATATGGAATTGCAGAGGGTTATTTACGAGGCGTATGTTTAATTTTTGTCGAGTCGAAGTCGAGCTGAAAATTCGTATTGGGAAATTTTAGGCATGCGTTGGGAGAAAATTTCTGCCTCTGTTGTTATTATCTCTGTACGTATTTATTAATCGCGTATATATTTTAATAGGAATATAGTCGTGGATAAAAGTTTAGTTTAATTGAAATTGAAACAATTTTTATAAAGTGACGAATATTTAGGAAAATTGAAGATTGGGGTTTAGGGGTTAAAAACAATATTATGGACGGTAAATAATTACGATAATTTTATTCATCGACTAGAGAAGTAATATGTTTAACGAATTCAACAATGAGAATTTTCTACCGAGATTGTACTCGTAAATTCTTGCTTAATTTAACCAAATTCTCTTCGTAATCAAAACCACCCTCACGTGCCCTCTTGATACGACGAATGTTGCCACGAAAACGATGAAAACTCGAGGAACACATTCGCTACGGAGTAAAACCACGAAAAGTTACGGTAGCAATATACTCGAGATAAAAACATTTCATAATTTGATAGAAAAATATTTTCAAATATAATTCGACTTTATAAAATTCCTGGTAAAATAATTGAATGAATTTTCGCGTGTCTCGCAATACGGATTTAGCTTTAAGATTGCGAAGGTTTGATAACAGCAAGAACCTTTTTTACTTTGAAAAAGAAGAAGCAAAAAAAAAAGAAACGTACGATAAAAAAAAAAGTATTTGACTTAATGGAGCAGCGCGCGAACTTAAACGTGAAAGTAACGTTGCGCGTACGGGTACTTTACCGTGACTAAAAAAAAACACATTTCGTAGCCAAGTTGCCGTTAAAAGAGCTTCCGAAACCGAGCGAGAAAATAAAGTTGCAAACCGGAACAAGCGAGAAGTCTCGACGATCGTAGTCGATAAATGGACGAGATAAGGGTAGGAGAAAGGGGTGGGGGGTTGGAAACGCGTGCACCCCGTAATTATCGCGACTGGCTCCCTGCCAATTCTCGTTCTCTCTCCTGTAACTCTTTACCACCCGTAACCGTCACACGTCGCGCGTAAATACTGTCCTTGCTTTTCTGTCAATTTAAATTCTCACCCCTTCTAACCAACCCCCTGTAAAAATTAACAAAAAAGAAAAATCACTCTCTTACTAAAATATTAATTTTTATGTCTTCGACGTGTTCAACCTCGTGTCGATTCTCAAGATCTTTGACTCGCGATAGTCACGATATTTCGTTACGCGTTGTTTAAGGGATGAAAAAGAGAGGGATGGTGAAAAACACACACACACACACACAATTCTTAAATCGATTCGAATTAAAATTCTTATCAGAATTCTCGCTAACAAAAAATCGGAGCAATAATTCGTGGCTTGCTTGTTTCGACCTCCCTTTGTTAATTTAACGCCGAATACATAATCCTTATCGCGGTTGCGATTTCGCTAGACCTCTCCTCGTAATATCATATTATTATGCGCGTGTACACACGCGTTCCAGACGCGAGAACGAGACGAGGATCGTGTACACATTTCCACGTGATAAATAAGCTCGTTGTCATTTTCATATCCCCGGTTCTTCGAGCATTATGCGCATTATGCACACACGTCGAGGGTGAATGAGTAGGTGAGGAGTGGGGGGAAGAGAGGGGGGGGGGTAACACCGCTATTAAAACCACGGTTGTAAACCGACCTTTTAGACTTTACGATCTTTTATGGAAACGCGTAAGTAACTTGCTGACGGTTGGTGCTTTCGCGGGTTCTCTCGGTGGCTCCTCGTTTTGTTCTCCAAGCCTCCCCGACACCCCAAGAGCACAACGTCCATAACTATAACAACGTCCGGGAATATGGAATCACGATGAGCCACAAACTAACGTCCGTTGAGCTCTCTTTACTTCGCATTCTTTCTTTTAACTCCGACTCGCCCACTCGCTCGAGACTCGTAAAAGAAAAGAAATTTTTTAAAACGTAGGAAATATCGCGTGGCTATGGACGAAAGTAAAACAAAAGGAAGAGGTGGGAATACATTAGCGTGATTACGATCTGTAGGAATTAAGCGAGGAATGAGTCGTAGCGAAAATAATAAAATTAAAAAAGAAAAAGGAATTTAAGAAAAAAAATTGCTAGTCTTTTTCCTATCTTCTTTCATCCCCCTGAGCCTCCTCTCTCGTTCTCGTAATCAGTCGCTAATTGTGATTCGTCGTCGGATTAGCCATTTAGCGATCTCGCGAGGATAATTCGATTTGAAGAAAAATGTCGCGTCGCGAGGTTAAAAATCTTGATCTCGTCAGCGAGAAATCACGTCTCTCTCTCTCTCTCTCTCTCTCTCTCGACTTGCATCCAAGGCAGACGGGGTTGTCCCCGAGGGTTTGTCCTGTGGTATTCGAAATGTAACGAGAGGAAAGGGGCTAGGGGGTTTGTGAGAACCCTCGAAGTGCAGCGTGGTGTGTCTCGTCCCCGAACCGCAGGAAACGTCGTCGTCGTCGTCGTCGTCGACGACGAGAGACATAATTAATCGCACTCCTTTAATAACCCTCGGTTGCCCTTGCTCCAGCACGAACGCGAAGCATTTATTAACCGACGAACGAGCGGACCGGTCGGACCGTATAAGATTTCATCAGCATACATCTTCCCTGTTAATCCTCGGGACGTCGACTCGTCCCTACACACTCGTCCTTTTTCACCCCTCCCCCTCGTATCAACCCAGCTAACATTAAATCCCAATGGAATAATACACGAACGAGTATTTAAAACCTATGCCCCGATTATTTCACATACGCTTTTTCCTACCCAGTTCTCATTACTCCAATCCCTAATCTACCCAGGCTGGATGAAATTTATTGTAAGCAAAAAAAGAAAATTTGGAAAATTTTCATCAATGTCGATTTTCTAAAATTAACTTTCCATCTGTTGGTTTCTTCTTTTTGTTTGTAGTCTTCGTTCGGGCGTGAGCGAATGTCTCGTTAATTTAATTTCTACGAGCGATTATCCGTTAGATAAAAATAATCGCGCAAAAATTCCGACACAATAGTTCGCGTGTCCCACTTTTCCCCGAGTCTCTCCCCGTCGATGAATAAATCATCGTACCAAACAAAGTCCGTCTCTCTCGTTTGCTCAATCTCTTCTCAGTGACAAGCTATAATCCACTGACGACGCGTTGTACGCGTGAATACATCAAATCGTAAAACGCATGGGAGACACCTACGAGCGAAATCTGACTTGCAACAGTCGCGCGAGTTGAATCGTAGCTCGAGCCAACTTAGCTGTACGGTATGGCGAGCCCATCGAGTTTATAATTACAGACGGGGAAGCTATCGTTGATAATACGTAGCGATGTATAGGCGCGTAAACACCGTTGCACGATCGATCGAATAATAATCTCGGGCGCGAACAAACTCTGGATTGCAACGAGCAAGAGAAAGAAAGAAAATTTAATAAAAACTTACGAATGTCTTTGCGAGCCAGACGAAGTAAGAGTTACAAAAGAAATCAAAAAATAAAAACAGGTCGTAATTGTCTCCTAACGTTCTATATCTAATCCTGTCTCGCCATGGGAAAAAAGAGCGTTACGCCATTGGAGAGCTGATATATCGGTAATAATCGTTCCACGACGAGAGAGGTGGAGGAGACACCTGTGAACGTCCCACACGATGAAAATCTCTGTCTCTCACCTTGGTTTTGTAAAATTCTCTGCCGTTACACGTACGTTACGTCGAGTTGGAATTATTTATGTGTATGTAGATATTTATTTATTTTTTTTTGTATCGAGAGAGATTTATATCTATGTAGGGCGAGGGTGACATTAACGCAACGAGGCGTAATGGCAATTTAATTTCCAGCCCTCTGGCGGGGTGGTGCGGCGTGACGAGCCGAGATTCAGATCGAAATCGTATTTCGCGAGGGCCACTGCTTAATGTCCACTTGACACACACCGTGAGCGAGTCAAGGGGATGTAGGACGTGGTAGGGGGTTGAGGGGTGCAGGTGTCATACCTAGCATTTTTTTATTTTTTTTAGTGACTCGAAACCTGCGACCCTCGGTAATAATGCACGCGCGAGGATCGAGGGACAAATGCAACCGTATCGTACGATACGACGTATACGTCCGTTTTACGCACAAGGGTGTGCTTAGCGAGGAAACAATCCGATCCCTTTTTTTAAATGTCTCATCGAATACGACATTTGTTTGTTTGTTTTCGAGAAACGCGATAACGTCAAAGGGGTTGATCGATTCTTTTTTTTTCCTCGCCCTTCCAGGGATCAAACGTTAAGGGTTTCGACTCAAGGGTAAAAATAAGTCAACTCGTTAAACGTTCGTTGATTTTTCGATTTTTGCGGTTTGATACGGGACGATTTAGGAGGTCATTATTCCGATTAATTGGATCGCCAATCGCCGGATGATTGCGTGAGATACGATCGAAATAGAAAGAATAAAGGAGGACGATTTTTCGGGTAAACCTAAATATATATATATATATATCGATATATGTGAAATGGAATAACAGAATTATTTCTGCAACGTTGAACAGAGAAGGTATAACTCAGATGCGGAGACTCGAAATAAATTTATTGCAACGGGGTTGCTCCTCGTTCCTCTTCTCCTCCTTGCCTTCCCCACTGTCTCTTCCTATACATATTAAAAAAAATATATTTATATAGACAAACAGCGTAGCGTAGCACGAGGAAAAGTGCTCGTTGACTGGAGGAAAGATCGGATATCTCTTCGGTTTTTCCTTTCTCGGATCCGCGGCGAAGAAGAGAAACGGAGAGTTATAGGGGGTTGAAAAGAAAAGGATATATACCCCGGAAGCTTTTATTCAAGCCAGACACAATATGATCGCGTTCTCTCCCTGGCTTTTCGTGTGTATCAAGCTTCTCTCCAGTAACGGGAGAAAACGAGTACGAGAGAACGGCAATGATAAAAAAAACGTGAAAAGAAACCAAAAAAATTCTATCTTTTGCCTGGGAGAAGAAAAAATATGGATGGAAACGCGATGAGGGATGAAAAAAAGAAAACGGAGAAAAATTGGGGGTTGAATAAAACAGAGGACCGAG
>JAPYZT010003566.1:0-12165 GCA_030522965.1 Tryphoninae sp. A BG-2022a
TTGCATCAAATTACATGAAACAAAGTTCAAAATGTGTGTTTTTTAATGCTGCATGGGCTAACTGTCAGAAAATTTCGATCGCATTGGTCCAACCATAAAGAATTATCCAATTTCTCCAGTGATAACTAAATCTGCAAAAATTTTTTCAAAATTTTGGAAAAATAAGAGAGTTAGCCACTTTGTGCCATAATTCTCTATATGCCCTCCAAATTTGAATGCGGTTGCTTGCTCAGTGCCGGACAAATTACGGGTCCCGTTTTCGAAGCGCTCGTCGTATGTGACACTGACTCTTAATGCCCGCGAGCGACACCACATTCTTCTACATGAAGAGAAAGCCCTTAGTTTGGCAAAAATTCAAAATTGACAATTTGCGCCCATGAAAGTGAACAATAACAGTCCGTTGGAATCAAACATGTCGAAGAGCAAGGCGATAACAACATCGACGATTAAACCATCGCAATTATGAACTCATTGATGCCAATCATTGACTATCATTAACACTGATACAGCGATGCGAGAATTAAAGACGAGTGCGGCCGTCGATATTTATGATTAAAACGCCGACGAATACAATATCTTATCACGGAACGATTAGCTTCGGCGCTACGTTTGCCGAAGAGAAAATTGTCCATTCCTGTGGGGGGCTTAGACGACAAGGCATACAGTCACCGCTACAATTAAGTCGGTTCACAATAAATTCCAGACAAAATTGACGTTTCTTACAATCAGATGTATATCCGAGCATATACCAACAGAAATGATTACACGGGAATCAATTGCAATTCCCCATAACATACCATTGTAGATCCAGACTTTCACAAATCTGCCAAAGTAGATTTGCTCATAGGCTCGGGTCCGACCTTGCCGATGCTTTGCATGCGCCAGATAAACTTTTCCAACAAGAGCACGGATCCGATTTTTCAGAAGACGCGCCTCGGATGGATCATTGGTGGAAATGTCTCCAATCAACAATTAAAGAAGGCAACATGTTTATTGGCCGATGTCCAACAAGACCTTGCCCATTTTTTGGGAATTGGAAGACGATATCACCGTCTAACATTTGTCAAACGAAGAGCTCAAATGCGAAGAGCACTTTCGATGGCATATGACATGCGAGGCAAGTGGTCGATATGTAGTGGCCTTACTGTTCAAGGATGGTCAATCAAATTTCGGCGATTCTCGGCAAGGAGCAATAAAGCGGCTTAAAACCCTCGAGCGAAGGTTCAAAGGCAACAATAACCTACGGCAAAATTATACAGTAGTCATTGAAGAATATCTAGATCTCGAGCACATGGCTGAGTGTTCGGAAGGCGATAACACCGGTTTTTATTTGCCGCATCATGCAGTCTTTAAAGGATCGACCACAGCTCAGGTTCGCGTCATTTTCGGTGCTTTCTCGAAATCTAGCAACGGATTATCCCTGAACGATACTTTGATGGCAGGACTTACTATTCAAGATGATATTTTCTCATTGATTCTTCGCTTTCGATTGCATAGATGTCATCACAGTTGGCATAGAAAAAATGAATGGGCAATTTCTCAATGAAGGTTACCTCAATTTTTTAAAATGGCACTCCCTACTTTTTATTACATAGTCTTGTAGCTGATATCGAGAGCTTTCTAAAACACTGTAAGTCAATTACTTTTCGAATTAAAGGCTTCAAAAGAACTATGCCGCCGGTATTACCGTTAACCGAGATGCACCACATCTAGGTTTTACGGTCGGATTTGTGTACGTGTGTGTGTGCGTGCGGGTGTGTCGATGTCTCTGTGTGTGTATGTATCAGCAGAGATAAGGAGGTACACAAATAAGAGATGTAAATCCGACCGTGCAACCTCCACGTGGTACATCTCGGTTAATGCTAATGCCGGCAGTATTGTACTTTTGAAGCCTTATAACTCGAAAAGTAATTGATGAAAAAACATTTGATTAAACTGTTTTAGCTTCGAGATCAGCTACAAGAATATGTAACAAAAAATAGGGGGTGCCATTTTTAAAAATTGAGGTAACCTTCACGTGACCTTGAAATAACTCTTCAAGGTCAATTCAAAGGCACCATTTTATAGCCCTTTCGGAACCATACAATTTTTGTCTGAAACATTTTTGTCAAAAATGTTTAATTTTTGAGATATGCGACCGTTTCCGGACTTTTCTAACATCCTCTATAATAAATATATAAACAAAATATTGCTCTGTACTTTGAAAAAAAAAATAAAGTCTGACCGAAAAAAATGTAGATCAGAAATATCCGAAATATGGAAATATCCCCTAATTATTTCGTACAATATATTATTACTATAATAATAACAAATATATATTCAGAATGTAAATAACCTATAACCACGAAAAAAACATTGATATCACTGTTACGAAGATTATACATAAGCGTTATATGTTTAGTTCCGTGAAAGTTATATCAATGAGCTGAATGTGTTACGGCCATGTTATGAATTTGTTACATTTATAAGCTGAATACCTTACAACTTTAGTATGTAATTAGTTCATAAGTGTTCCTCGTAAATGTTTCATATTTGCTACTTATTTATAGGATGACATATTTGAGAACGAACTCCGCTTCATTCGTGGAGTTTGTGACGGAAATGTTACATTGTATGTAGCGCCCGTTACGTAACATTTTTGTAACTATTCTGGAACGATGTTTGCTGGGGGAGAGGGCGGCACATGCGGAATCTGCCCTGGGCTAAAGAAACCTATTCTACGCCACTGCCACATAGGGCTTTTAACATTTGTACCATGTCAGCGTCCAGCTCGAAATTATAGATATTCCGCAAAATCCGCCGTCGGAAATGACTCTGTAGCAACTGGAGCATCCTATGCGTTAGGTGCTGCTGAAACAAACAAAAGGTATTAGCATTTTTTTGAAAAATCGTTTTTACGTTTTCTGGTTATTTATCATACCTCTTTCTGGGTCATCTCGTATCAACAGACGAGACGCCCTTTGCACGATATACGTTTTTTTTGATTACGTATTGAATCATCAGTTTCGACTCTCAGTCGCTGTAGCGTTTTCGCCTTTAGAAAAAAAAGAAATTTATATTATTTCAAATCATGCGCGCGCTACGCAATTGTGCTTCATCGAATTTTAATATTCACGGCAAACGTGGCCTATTTTCCGCCAACGACACCCTCCACCGCTTGTGGTAGTTGCTGTAAAAAATGAAATTTTCGATTAGATAATGATATCGACGCGAACGCTTCGCGAATCGAAAACAATTAACGTTCCTTACCTCTTGGGCGTCGTGGTGCGTTGTTCGAGACGCGTCGGGCCGTATGAAATTTCCGCCGACGCGTCGTTGTCGCGGTGGAGGGGGCGGCCGTGTGGACGCCTTCTGGCCATCTGAAATATATGTTTTAGGTTACATTCATTTTAGAAGAAACCTTCATTCACTCGTGCACTTGCCATGCGGTCGTCGAGATGCGAATCTTACCAGCCAACTGTACGGATTTGGAACCATGACGTTGTTGCCGTCGACGACGACGCAGACAACAACCTGTCCGTCGACCATTTCCTCAGCGAAGTCGACGGACCCGTTGTTGTCGGCGACGTCGAAGGACCCGTTGTCGGCAACGTCGTCGGCGATCTTCTCGGAGACGGTGTTATCGACAGCATCATCGTAGGCAGTCTCCTCGCCATGAATGAAAGCCTGGACGACGAAGACGCCGCCGACTTGATCGTCGTCGGAGTTGTCGTCGTCGTCCCAACTGGTGACGTCGTATGCCAGAACGAGCGACCTTGGTGTCATCTGAAATCCAAGAGAATAAAAAAACAATTTCGTTCGCGAAAGAAAAATTTGTAAAAATACCTTCGCGATTAACACGTTTATTTTTTTTCATTTAGTAAGTTTTTCAACTGTCTTATGTCAACTCTATCAAACAGGAGACATTTTATCGTTTAGTCATTTATTCGCGCGTTGCTGAAGCAACTTGATTAGAGCTGGTGTTTATTCAGGGTAGGGCATGTTCTCATTTTTTTTAAAGCCGATTTTCTTTCTTTATTTTTTTTTTCAATACTTTTATACGTTACGAATATGCAAAGTAAAGAAAGTGAAAAATGTGAAGTCAACACTTTAATTTTTGTTTTCGTCATATAAACTTTATAATAAGTTTTGAAAGTTACTCAACAATATAATTAAATAGGTCAACTTTAAACATTCATTTTGATCACGAGAAAAAAATTTTTTTATAACGGCAGGATGCAAAGTACGTTTGTGTTCGTCGTCGCAATATTCGTGGCACTGAAGCGGCCATCGGCAGCCGCATGACGGCAACGATGTGCCTTCACGTTGTTTCGGAACATAAGGAGCGTTTCTAATTGTAAGGACTTTTATTGCAGTAGATCCCATTTACTCCATACTTCTCTAACTTCGACAATTTTGCGGATTTCGATACCAACTACGGCTTAAATTTTTTATAACATTTCAAGATTTATTATTAAAAAAAAAATCAGGGTGGCTATCCGCCTTAAATTAGGAGGTTCGATATATTGCAGCGTCAAAAAAATCATTAAAAATATTTTTGCCTGAAAGTATGTTAACTAATTTTTTTAAGTTAGCGTTTCAATACATTAAAAATTCAAACTTTCGCAAAAAAAACCTGTCTCCTGAAATGTTGTTTTTGTGCTGATCTATTAAAAAAAACGATTCAGACCTAAGAAAAATATATTTGAAGGTAAAAAAACGTGGTAAAAAATGTTGACAAAATATTAAAACGATGTCAACAAATTCTGAAATAAAATATCGAAAAAATGGCTCGATACAATGTTTACAATACTTTAATATACACGTACAACAAAAATGGTCAAAATCGGACGTATGGTTTCTGAGAAAAAGTACATTTAAGATAGGGCTTTTTTCGAACCAATGTTTTTCGATTTTTAATTGGTCCCAAAAATTGTCTATTTCGAATATCCTCAAACACCCTACACAGAATTATCCATAAAGTCTTTGTGAACAAAACTGATAAAATTATTAAAAAATGTTTGATAGTTTTGAAGAAATCTCAATTTGAAGCAAAGAAGATCAGATCGGCGGTTCCGAAAATACCGAACCTCCTTAAATGAAATTTTGCTGTAAATTAAAATACTACGGTGAAAATAACCTGTGACTTTTTTTCGTCACACGATTTATCTTTCTTTCACATGGAGAAAATATATGACTCTATTTTAACATCTACTCTGATAATTACTGTGATGAGACATGGTACTACATCAAAGCTAAATATCGCAACCTGACCCAGGCGAGCATTCCAGGGAAGTTCTCCAATAACCATGGAACACTCTACTGGTTATCTGTTCTACCTTAGATTCATCTTCGGCCACTCTGAATGCTTTCTCAAGCCTTCGCGATTTTGTATTTTTTTGTTATTTCTACTACTTTCTTCTGTTCCATTTTAGTTTCAATTCATATAAAGAATATCGACAAACTACATATTGATTTGACATATTTATTCTGTTGGCTCTGTATATTTAGTTTTTAGTCCAAAGCGCGTACATTTTAACTAAGCGGTATATCTGTACTCAGCAACAATATTCAGATAAAAACTAAATAAATATTAGGTACTATATTTCAAGTTTTTAGTAGAAGTATTTATTTCGTAAAAATCACGCGAAAATTAAAAATGAGTAATTCGATATCACCATATGAGTTACAAAGTTCGCAAATAAGAATATGATAGCTACAATATATCCGCCAAAAAAAAGAATTCCAATAAACTCTAATTTTGTTTCCCTCGATATGATCTATTCGAGAAAACAAGACATTGAGTAATTTTCATATTGGATATTCATATGCGATCTTTGAATAAATCAATTATAAATGAATTTATGGATGAAAAGGTATTGTATCTCCGAATACGCCACGCGAACTCAATAATCGTTCCAGACATTAGAAATGAACGGAATGTAAAATTTTTAAGCAGGAAAAAGGCCATCAAACAATTCATTATAAAATGTGTTCAATGAGTTGGTAGTCATATCATTTTTAATTACTATATATTTTCTGATATTTTTAAATAGTTCTGAATTTTCTCAGAATATTCTCAGGCTTTTCAA
Source organism: Tryphoninae sp. A BG-2022a (assembly GCA_030522965.1). Lineage (NCBI taxonomy): Eukaryota > Metazoa > Arthropoda > Insecta > Hymenoptera > Ichneumonidae > Tryphoninae sp. A BG-2022a. The sequence goes on from JAPYZT010003566.1 coordinate 6,072, forward strand.
ATTCCAAAATAGCGCGGTTATTAACACGCGTCATCACCGACGATAATAAATCTGGGCCACTAAATAAAAATCAAAGCAAGAGGGAATAGAAAATTAACTGAAATAGCGACTAGATATTCGTCAGAACAGATAAAAGAAGAAAAAACGAGTAAGAATGTTTTATTTTTCGAACAATTAATGAATTATTTTTCGTTGCTACGCAACAAAATTTTTTACATTACTTTTGTTGAATAAATGCTAAAGAAGTGGAACGTTTTTTTTTGTTTTCCGATACTTATGCTTTATTTGTGGTTGTTTTGCAAGAAGATAATATTATTTTATTAATTTTTTCAGGACCAGTTAAAAAAAAAGACAATGTCAGCAATAACCCTATATAGTTCTTCTCGTCGTAGCTCCACCCAATTTCTCCGTGAGTCGACACAAATTAGGTTTGAGTTTTCTCGACCCCGCCTGAGAAGCGCTGGGAAGGTTGCCGTCCTTCAGCTTTTCCTTCACGATAAAAATCAACGTCTGATGTGCCGGTTAGCAGAACGATGTGTCTGCCGGAAATATCTTCTATGGCGACTCTGCGTCCCCTTATCATGTGAACGCGATAATCGTTATGAAAGATTGAAATTTTTGACACGTTCACTCAACATACGTCAATCTCGTTTTAAATTAAGATTCTGGGTTGAACAGGTATTATTATGATGCGGTAACTCGAAAGTCGAATGGCTATTGCACATCGATATCGTCAAGTAAATCAAATCAAAATTGTTTGAGATTGCGTCAATTGACATTTACAAACATTATTTTTATTATATTATACAATTTTGATAAAATGTAATAATTTTTCAAAAGTTATTGAAATTGATGTGTTGAATCTTCATGCATTTTTTATTGAAATAATAGTTACTAAATATTTTAACTGTTATAACATTTATGCGGATATATGTATACTACATTATTTTCAGAAGACTGAAATTGTTTTCCCTTCCAAGATTGTTTACATATTCAAGCCGTTAACTAACTGCCTGGACGCAGAAAATACATGCAGTCGATCATAAAAATGTTCAGATATCAATATAGAGTTGCTTTTTCTGTTCCTCATATCTATTAAAGACTCAAAAAACAGAAAATTGTGGTATAATATTACATATTAGCGCATGCTTCTCAGGTAACATGGATACAAAAATAATTATTTCGAAATTGCTTTTAAGTTAACTTTGAAAGTTATTTTAAAAGAATTGTTCTTTTACCACTTATGATTAAGATACTAATTTGTCCATTAATTATAATATATGTATGAAATGTCATATATTAATTTAGTTCAATATTTGGTTGATCATTTTATAAACTTGATATACGACTTGACGATAACCAATTACCACTTTATTAAAACTCTTCACAAAATAATTCTATTTATGTAAAATGACGCCATTTGCTCAATGAGAATAAGATTTTTATATTATGCACGTATTTATTACATCTTATTACGAGTATCAGAATATGACGTGTACAAGTACTTACAAGGATAATATTCAGAGTTCGAATGTTCCAATTGACGAATGGGCTAATGTTTCGTTATAATAACGAGCTCGGCAAACGGGTCCAGACGAAGATGTTCAGAGGAAGGGTGATAGTTATGACCAACACATAATATATGTGTTTCATTTTACCGAAAAGTAACATATATATATGCAGAGTTGCATAATTTATAAACTGGATGTCCCTTACATCTCTACCACTCAAAATAACTCGGTAATTATTGGCATCACAGAAAAATGTTTCAAACAAAAATTGTACGGTTTGGAAGGGGCCATGAAATACGACCATTTTTTTTTAATTCGGTGAAGGTGTTTAAGCACAGCGAATGTCACCTTCACTTTTTTAAATGGAATGATACATTTTTTTAACGATCTTATAGAACACCCTTACACGCATAAAACATTAGGGAGTCAAAGTGGCTCAAGGTCATTATTGATAATATTATACAAATCGTCTCGGACTACCAAATATTTGTGAGTCTTATAAAATTTGGTAGTAATGCGAACTAAAATTAGCTGGAAATGAGAAATATCGAAGATCATAGTCATTGATAACACTTCCAACACCTTCTGTTTATTTATCAACCCAAGCTAATCTGTACCGTATGTAGCTCAATCCAGGTTGTCGGTCAGTTTGATTTTGAATTTCGATAAGAGCTATTTTTAATTTAAAAATATACTCGTAATTTGAAAAACATGGACATAATACAGTATTACGGTGAAGCGTGAACAAATTCCACAACAGCGCTTTTGGTATAAGCCGAGCAGTAGTGTTATTGGCTATTGATCTGTGCTAGTGTGCTTTCTGGGTATATGTGTTTTCTTTTCTATCATGTCACGATATGCAGTACATCATACTTTGCAGATATTTTGTAGTTAATTGTGTGATTTTGATCGCAAAGTGCGCACGTAGCAGGGATTTCTTTTGAGGTATTGCAATTTTTAATGGTATGATCGTCTCCGCATTTCACGCTTCTGAAGTGGCACTAAGTTTTCGTGTGCCCGTATCTTTGACATTTGGTGCATTACACGATCCCCAATCTTGGGGGGAGTCTATTTGTACTTTAACGTTGAGAAGACGATATAGTTTGTAGATGGCTTTCTTGTTATTGACTGGCTCCAGATCTAAAAAGGATAGCGGGAGCGGTAAGTTACGAGTAGTTCTGCTCTGTCTGATGTCGATTACATTTCTATCGTTTTTTGATTTATTCTTTAATATCCTTGGGAAAAGTGGATGGATGCAGTGATCTCTAACGACTCTGAAGGCTCGTTGTTGTTTAAGCTCTTAAGTATGATAAGAGAGTTATATTTGGTCTAGCTTATGTACAATCGATTTAAAGGCGCTGTGCTCTTGGCCATGATTTTCAGTTGTAGGCCGTCGCTACTTATAGATTTATATATGTTACCGTTCTTTGAAACAATTTCACTTATGTGAGTATCAGCCCTATGCCATCAGTTTCCAGACTTATTGTTAATGACGTAGAGAGCGATTGGCTTGTGTGCAGGCGTTGATTATAAGTCGAGTCGCCGTCCCTTTTTGACATGTCCAACATGGCTGTATCCTGGTCCAGATTATTGCCGCCACTTTTTTCCTCTATGCCCCTAAATCTCAGTGACACAACAGCACTTCACCGGTGTCTATAGTATATTTCTATTTCACCATAGGTGAATTTTAATTTTCTCTTTGCGTATACGTTTGTTCTCTTCGACGGCTAGTGCAAGATTGGGAATGAATTAAGTACATGATTAACGTCAGGTAGTTGGTCGGAAAAATGAACGTGAAATTTCGCTCCTTTGTTTCTTTTTTATGCGTTACAAAAAAAAGTTTATTATCGGGACAATTTCCTTATTCCTTTGATCCCTTAACGGCCATTAAATGCACTATCGCTCAAAAGTTTGGATACACCAGTCGATATTTCTTGCCGCACTTAAAGTTGGATAACTCTGTCAAAAATAAAGATATTCCAATTTTCAAAGCGGCGTTTTAAAAAGAACACATTAGGCTTCAGTTTGCTCTATTAATTTTAATATTTTTTTTTTCGACCAGGTGCGGACTTTCGTCCGTGACGGTTTTTAGGCCTTTTTTCAACCATCGCAAATCTGGCGCATGATCTAAAGATTTCTTTTTACCATGAAATACTTGAATGGGAATGCAGAAGCTCTATTATCCTTTTTTTTTAAATTGATTCCGATTTTTTTTTCGAAAAGTTATTTTATTTTCAGCTAAAAACGATGAATTTTGAAAAATTCTAAATAACAAGAACTATACTTGTGCTTCTACAAGAACGATAGAGTTTAAGAGAAAATGTTAAGAATATAAAAAGTTGCGTACTCCTTTACTAAATCGTCACAAAGGTTTTCACAAGTTTTTTTTTAAATGTTTTTTTGGATTATTTTTTTCCGAAACCCACGAGTGAATTTTTTTTTCTGGTCAATAAAATGTTTTAAGGTACTCACCTCATCTGCACGAGTTTTTCACCGAAAAAGCCGTCTTGAACTTTTAGCACCGCGTCCACGACTCGTGACATCCGTTCGATTAACTTATCGATTTGATGTTGGTTGAGATTCGACCATGCAGCTTGTAATTTTTCCCCAGAGATCCCTGATTTATCTGATTTTGCGATCGAGCTTCTGTCAGAAGAGCTCAATGGAAAAATCAGACAATGTTGTCCATCGTCTACGGAGGATCTTTGGGCAAAATTACAAGCTGCATGGTCGAGTTTGAACCAAGACCAAATCGATAAGCTAATCGAACGAATACCACAAGTCGTGGGCGCGGTGCTGAAAGCCAAAGGCGGCTTTTTCGGTGAAAAACTCGTGCAGATGAGGTGAGTACCTTAAAACATTTTATTGACCAGAAAAAAAAATTTCACTCGTGGGTTTCGAAAAAAAATACTCCAAAAAAAAAGTTAAACAAAAATACTGAGAAAAATTTGAGGCGCTTCAGTAAGGAAGTACACAACTTTTTGTATTCTTAACATTTTCTCTTAAACCCTATCGTTCTTGGGTTATTTAGAATTTATCAACATTTATCGTTTTTAGTTGAAAATGAAATAACTTTCGGGAAAAAATCGGAAACAATTTTAAAAAAGAGTAATAGAGCTTCTCCATTCCCTTTCAAGTATTTCATAATAAAAAGAAATCCTTAGATCATGCGCCAGATTTGCGATGGTCGGAAAAAGGCCTAAAAACCGTCACGGACGAAAGTCCACACCGGGCCGAAAAAAAAACAAATTTTTAATAAACCAAACTAAAGCCTGGTGTGTACCCTTTTTAGAACACCGCTTTTGAAATTGTAATATCTTTATTTTTGATAGAGTTATCCAAGTTTGAGTGCAGCAAGAAATATCGACTGGTGTATCCAAACTTTTGAGCGGCAGTGCATATGAAAAAAATTATAATGTTGGTTCCGACAAGACAAGATGTGCGCGTATCAGAAAGATTGAGTAGTTAAATAAACGAAAAATGTGTTTCAAGCTGTAATCGCCGAAAAGACCAGTTGTCAATAAATGTATAAAAACTTGCATTTAACGTAATATAATTGCATCTTATATAAACGATAATTAGCTTAAGGTAGTTCTATCGTTAATGCGTTTCCGTTAGATTTCACTGAAAATTTGCAGAAACGTTCTTTCATGTCATATATAGATGTGTGTAAAATTTCAGGGGCCTTTATTATGTTTGCAAGAACTTTGTAAGGAAAATTTTGCTATGGCCACGAATGACTCATTGCGACAGCGAAGGGTTAATCCACCCCCTACCGATACGACTATCTTAAATCTTATTTTGATAATTGCGTCGTTTAAAAAAATGGTTACTAACATTTATTATTATAATTGAATATATGGTAGTTGTTGACAGTTATTTTGTATGATTTCATTCTAGTCGAGTGGTTCCTTATAGTAATGTATAGAAAGTTCCTTATGAGGTAAACGGCTATAACTTCGTCAGTACACATAACCGTCACGTTTTGAAAAATAAAATAAAATAAGCAATCTTATATAAATCGGCTTCATTTTTCGATTTCAATACTATGTAACCATATTGTATGGTCTGAATCTAGGAATTATACGGTGGTATATACGCATAAAAAACAAAAGAAAAAACATTGGTTGGTACGTGGTCGACACGCTCGCGACTCAACGCCTCCAGTTATCACAAGACCTAGTGACGGGCGGACGTCTCTCAAGGTTTTTTATTCCCATCGGTAAATAAATTCAATTGTTTTTGCTATTATTTTGTATTGACGACGGTTAAGTAAATCGTAGAAATAATTTGCATTGAAGTTTTATCATCATTTATTTTAAAAAAGTGTATGGCAATATTACGTACCGTCGGAATGCTCCGTGATGCTTATTTCGTCACACTGACGAAATTATGCCACGACGCTTCCGGTGATATGATACATTGTTATGTATGTAAAAAATAAAATATTGATGTACAGTTGTTTTGTATGGATCTTCATATAATTAACAACACCGAGATCCAATTTCGTCATATAATTATTCCGCGTTAATCAAAATTGTCTTCAATTTTCGGATTGTCAATTTACTATGACGATATTAGAT
>JAPYZT010003567.1:0-22987 GCA_030522965.1 Tryphoninae sp. A BG-2022a
AATTAAAAAAAAATACGATTCTCATGCACTTTGTGCCATAATTCTCTATATACCCTCCAATTTTTAATGCACTCGCTTGCTCAGTGCCGAAGAAATTAGAGATCGCGTTTTCGAAGCGCTCGTCGGCAGTTATACTGCCTCTTAAGTTACACAGACACGTTCATGTATACTCCACACAGCTTCAAGGCATAACTCCGTATCCTCTGTCATCATTCCCGAACGAGCAACCCACCGCTACGACCCCAAGTGGCAGTTTCGGACGGAAAAAACTTTGCTTCGATCAGCCTACAAGCATATACTTTCTGTAGTCGTCTGAATTCATTGATATGAATGAGCAAATAACGAGGAGAGATAAAGCAATAAATGGTGTAAAGCCCAAACCAAACCTCAACAAGGCTGGAATAATAAATAAAAGTACTATTATATAATCACCTGTCCTTCAAGAGAAGATAAGTTACTCCTAGAATCGAAGAAAAAGAAAATGATCCCATCTCGAGACTTCCATGATTGGGACACTGAACAAGCGCCACCTCGCAAGGAACTGGACAGTTCGGTGGATTACCTGACTCATGCGATTGGTAAAGTGACCGGCTGAAAACAAATTTATTACAAGCGTAAAGCATCTGGTCTATGTAGGAGTGGCGAAGGAAAGCGCACCCCGAGGGTGAGAGAGAGAGAGGCATACACGAGATGAATCGCATTTGCAGAGGCTCACCGCCATCGCAATCCCGAGTATTCGAGGGGGCCCTCGGTCGACCGCGAGCTTAATTAATTACTTGCACCCGAGCGATTCTCTCAACGGTTCTCGTCGCATATCAGAGAGCATCGCGAAAATACGTATGTACACACACACATATATATACAGGGTAAATCTCATAAGATGTCACAGGCTTTATTTTAAGGTAGATGGGATCATTACAAACAAAAGTTGTAAATATACATTGGGGATATTTTCAATAGTTTACGAGATATAAACTATTAAAGTTGGTCCAATCAGAGCGCGCCGAGAAGCGTTGGCGCCGCCCACTTCCCGCCCTAGCAGCCAATGCCCGAGAAACAAAAATGACTGCGTAATAACATAATAAATAAAATTGACTGTTCTCAATTTTACAACTCCAAATGTAACGCACGACACTGTGCTATCTCTACGGCTAGTGCGGGAATGGGCGGCTCTAACGCTTCTCGACGCGCTCTCATTGGACCAATTTAAAAAATTGATATCTCGTAAACTATTAAAAATAACCCTCATGTATATTTGCAACTTTTGTTTGTAATGACCCCAGCTATCTTGAAAAAAACTTTGAGACACCTTATGAAACTCACCCTCTATATATAGCTGGGATATTACGAACCATCATCGAGAAAGAAGGATGGAGGGACACGAATGAAAGAGATTAAGTGCCTCTGGTCTCGAGTAAGCTTGCATCGAACCACATTGCGACCTATCGACTGAATGCAGCAAGTATCCCTTTAGAATTTACAAGCGCTTGTAAGAGAGGTTAGATCGAACCGGCGCGTGCGTTCACCTGCCAATCGATATCTCGCTTATTCATCTCGATATTGCTCCCTCGTTCGAGCTGGTCTCTCTACCGATGAGTCGTGCGAATATTTATTCCCTTCCTTCTCTCTTTCTTGGCTTGTTTTTTTTTTCTATCGTGTTTCTCCCGTTGACTCGTTCCATGCTTTTTTTTTAAATGAGGCAAGCAGTCGTGCATAAACGGTGAGGGGTCAATCGTTGGAGTCGTGCGAACGAACATCCAGAAATTAAATCTGAAAAATTGTGGTGGAGTGTTTGAACCGTGGAGTATAATGTCTTTCTTTTATTTTTTTTAACTTTAAGAAAATTTTGAGTCTGTGTAAAAGTCTTATTTTTAACGGAAATATCAATCATCAATATCGATTAATTTTCTCAAAAGATTGGATAAATTTTGATGGAAATGGTTTAATTGGTATTCTCTGTTTAATTATAAATGATAAGTTTGTTGTGTTTCTGAAAAAAAATGCGTTATACCTCCTTCCTTGACGGATGTCCAACGACAACTGAGTGACAGAAGATTGCGCTTTCACTAGTTCACACGCGGGAGCGCACGAGAGTGCGAAAAGATACCGCGCGATGCGCGCGCACCCATCGTATATACGTCGATTAATCGAATCTCTCAACAATCGATTATGGTCGAAAGCGGAGCGATGTAAGAAAAATAACGGCTGACGTGTTTACATGAATGACGACAATACGGTAACTCGGTTAATTTCGTACTGCTGTATCATCTGTCAAAATTTATTGCGTATATCGTCGAGAGATTACCGTCAAAGAATTCGATAAACTATGTCGGGTTATTCGGAGCAGGAAAACTATTGGGCTCAGCCGCCGCAGGGACAGTATAACTTCGAGGCACCGGGATTCGGCCAACCTAACCAACCATTTGTGTTTCAATCTTATAACGATGAACCGGTCGCTGATGATTCTGCTTATGGTCAAAAGAATTATCTCGATCCAAGGCAAAATGCATATGCCGGTGAAATGATTTACAGTTCCGATGATTTTGGCAAAGGTAAGTTGACATAACCTCACTTACATCTACAACAAAGTATTAACTCAAATTCGTAAGCAAATTTATTGCAAGATGTCGTAAAATGTCATAACTATATCAAGCATAAATGAATAATATCGAAGTTTAACCCTTTGAGCTCTAAGGACGCATATATGCGTCAGCCTAAGCATCTGCGGACCACATAAGCTTGAAAGTACTCAGGTCTCAAAGGGTTAATTTCTCGTAATGATTGTTTACGGTGCGGCAAATAATTTTTGCAACTTGACAAACTCACAAATGTTTCCTTCGTTTTATCACATACAATTTAATTTGTGTAGCTCCCACTGGCTTTGGAGAAGAGGAAGATGAACCTCCGCTTCTGGAAGAACTGGGAATAAATCCTGATCGCATAATGCAAAAGACACTGGCAGTGATGAATCCTTTTCATCGTAGAGGTCAAACAGACGATGCAAATTACCTAACGCAAGACTCTGATCTGGCTGGTCCTGTGGCTTTTTGCCTCGCATTAGCTGGATTTCTTCTTCTCGCAGGATCAAAAGCTCACTTTGGTTATGTCTATGGACTCGCTGTTACATCTTGTATCCTGATGTATCTTCTACAATCATTAATGAGCAGTACAGGAAATATAACACTCTCGTCCGTTGCTTCGGTTCTTGGCTATTGTCTCTTGCCGGTCGTTGTGCTTGCGGGATTGAGCGTATTTACGACACTTCGTGGATCTTTAGGAATGACATTGGCAGCATTAGCAGTCGCTTGGGCATCGCTCTCAGCCTCGAGACTTCTTTGCGCCATGTCTGGTGAAGAAAAACAACGACTTCTCATTGCCTACCCATGCATACTTCTTTATGGAGTTTTCACGCTTATTGTGATCTTCTGAATTACATAATTGAATATCGACCAATGAAGGTTCTTAATTTTCGGTCAATTCGATAAGTGTCACCATCTACATATATATATATATATATATATATATATATCTATATTTTTCAATGTCACTGATGATTATCGAGCGTACTGATAACGTGATCCATCTAAGTTATTTGTAAGAGTTTCTAAATAAAAACGATGTCTATAAAATCGGAAGCGTCTAGTTTCGTTCCTATACCTAACATTTTTTCTCAGTTATTTAATTACAAGTTGGAATCATTAAGATGCAATACCACATTTATGGCACGAGGAAATTAACTAGAACATGATTAATTTCTGTACTCTTAAATTACAGGCCTTCCTTCAGACCCTGCTCAGGTTCAGCAACCAATTTTAGTTTGCACAGCGCACATTCATTGGGATCCAGAATTTTGCGATGTGAAACTTATTCAGACGATGATGCTTAGCAACGAGCTACGCTCGATATTGGACCAAGCGGGACAGTCATTTAGACCTGGTCATAAGCCTGACTCATCCAATGTTCAGTTACTACTTTGCGGCGATTTCAATTCATTACCTGACTCTGGTGAGTTCATTTTCCTCGTACTTGTTGCCCATGAAAAGTAAAACATTATCTAATATCCAATTTTTTTTCTTTCTTTCCATTCGCAGGAGTCATTGAATTTTTGACATCAGGACGTGTACCGTCTGATCATCGCGACTTCAAAGAATTGACGTACAAATCTTGCTTGCAAAAAATTTCCGGCTGCGAAAAACCAAACGAATTCACTCACTCATTCAAACTGGCTTTGGCATATAGCGAAGATATCATGCCCTACACCAACTATACGTGAGTAATACGAGTACAAATATTTACTTACATATTTTACCTTACAATTAGATTGATTTGCGACACAAGATAATCATAACTCACTATCGCCCAATTTCAGATTCGACTTTAAAGGGATAATAGATTACATTTTCTACTCGAAACAAAGTATGGTACCATTAGGTCTTCTCGGACCGTTGAGCGAAGACTGGTTTAGAGAACACAAAGTAGTCGGTTGTCCACATCCTCATATACCTTCCGGTAAGTAATTTGCCATAATTTATAAAAAAAAAAAAGAAAAGTAAAAATCGAAATTAACTATAATATTTGTATTTCAGACCACTTTCCCCTGTTAGTCGAACTGGAAATGACACCGACAGTAGGGACGAGTAACGGTTTGATCTCACGCAGGTAGCAGCCGCTGCGAACTAGGCCCAAATAAAACAAAATGAGGGAACGATAAATATATAACGATAAATGAAAGATTAAAACGAAAACAAACAGCCCCATCACTCCTTCTCTTACATTCTGGCTCTAGCAATACCACTCGCTAATCGGCTATTATTTCTCAGATGATAGCGAATGTTTGAATACTCCACATTGCCGCACATTAAACGTACGAAAAAAGGAAAACAAACAAATAAGAATGAAAATGAAAAACACAAAAAGCTGACATATAAATGATGATGAGAATAATTCTAATGACCACAGGTGACGGGAGTCGTGTTGTAATGCGTTTAGCCCATGTATAGTGTATTGCATTTTTAAGAAGTATAATGGTTCTTTTTTTTGTTTTTTTTTTCCCACGCCTATGATATCTTAACATCTATGATCATCGTAATATGTAGATACCTATTTTCCTACAAAAAAAAAGAAAAAAAGAGAAAAGAAGCGAAGAAAAAAAAGAAATATTCCGATCAAGCCTCTGTGATATTGAGATTAACCATTGGAGCAATTTCACATATTTATTAACAAATTAGCATCTACTAGGAAAGATTCTCTCTCTCTCTCTCTCCTTCCCCCCTCTTCCCCCCTTTTCGCCTTATACACCCTCCCGCCCGAACAATCTTCCTAAATGTCATTACAACATTCTCCAAGCCAACTTTTTGATAAGAATGCTGCCATCCATTGAAAAAAACAAAAAAATGTATTTTTAAAAGTAAAACAAAAAGAAACAAAAAAATGAAGAAAAATATTGAAGAGGGTGAAGATAATGATGATTTAATGATGATGATAATGATGAAAAAAAAACGAACATACACGCTATACTGGGCTGTGCGAAGTGATTGGAGTTGACTTAAACAATTTCAATGCAAGTACAAATCTGTTCTTATTGGCCACGTATATTGATAAACAAACAAACAAAAAAATATGAGATAATGTTAAATAAGAATTAATAGATGATATTGTAGCGAGTGTAATTTATAAGTATAGATATAATGTAATGATGTTCGCGATCTTTCGCATAATTTTAGTTACCGTAAAAAAAAAACAAAACAAAAATATTCAGTTGACCATTCAAATCAAAAGCATTCGTTCGGTTCTATCTTCTTCATTACAATTAATATATTATTACTGTACGAGCCTACTACTTGTTGATTCAGTTGCTATGTGAATTAATTGTGCACCGTACGCACGTCCATTTACAATTATTGAAATCTCTATATTACAATAAGAAACATCAGGATGTGCGTTATTGTTTTTATCACTCAATTTTTTATCTTTCTAAGAAAATTTTCAATACGAAAAATCGCGGTCAATTCATGAATTATAAATGTACATCGGTTCGACGAAAATCGAGAATCTAGGCCATTATAGAATTACGACGTGTATATTGCATACAAAAAAAGCTCCACTTTCCATTACTTTCGTTGCTTCGAGCGGCTCTATCAATGATAAAGTCGCCATGTAGCGCTGCCCAGTTATATGCCATCAGAAATTATGTCTCGCACCAAACAGACCGAATAGTCAAAACTCGAAGCGTCTCATAACGTACATTGATTATCAGAAAGATTGACAGAAACAAATATAAATGGGTTGAACGAACATATTGCGCAATACGCGATCGTCTCCGTACAATTTGAACATTGATGAAAGTTAAAATAACGAAACCACGAGCTTCGAATGCGATACTTTTCATGAATTCTGGCAAGCTATACGTTTTTCTCAACAAAGAAAATAAGAAAGAAAACAAAAAGAAAATCTTCATATTTGCTGTTCTATAACTACAGTACGAATGAGATGTAAAACGGACGAAAGAAATTGGAAATATTCGCACGTTGATTGGAAATTAAAATTGTTACGCGTAGGAAAGTCCGCCTAGAAACGGGATATTAAATACACCGTCGATGTTAATTTTGTTCATTCGGACAACGATGGAAAAATTATAATACTACGAAACAACTGAATGAAACAAGTGGTACACGAATAAGTTTGCCCGCATCGATATTGTGTAGTGAATGTTGTATAAAGTAGGTGAATTTACAGAATAGTTTTTAATTAATGAATCGCATCGTTGGCATTCACTGTATGTACATTGGTTTGCCGAGCGAGGATTATTTTATTCTTTATCTCAATCTGATTTTTCTTACGACAAGTTAGTGACACTCGAACAAGATACGTTGTAATAAAAAGTAAAAATAAAATAAGTATAAGCTCGTTGACGGATCTCGGGCCTAATTTGACAAGATGCATCGTGTCTAAGCTAACGATGAAAGGATTTTCAAGATTTTCACGAATATGGAAAAGGATTTGCTTCGCGCATGAAGCAACGAATATAAATAGCTCCCTCATCAACTTACAACTTTCTCGTTTGTCCTATGAAATAGGAACATACGCATGTACAACTTTGCGTTATCGAACCATCATCGTTTCATTCTGTTTCGATTAAGTACTCGCTGTAACTGGGTGATTGTGTAGGGTCAATATGAGTCTTGGATTAGGTATAATAGTAGACTTTTGTTTTTTTTTTACTTTCGATCATTCTACGTCGTACATTCGCGATCAGGGTTTATTACACGTATAAAAACAAATGTATTTTAATTCGTCGAATTATCATTAGTTGCAAGGTCCGCTACATATAGTTTGCAATTATCGAGCCAGCCTGAACTGAAATGTATGATTTGATACTTATCGAACTAGACACGATTATATATCCAATGCTGGAAAGAATTTGGTATTCGCAATGATCGGATAAAACGATCTTTCGACTAATGGCTTCATTCGCCAAATTTACAATGCAACAAAATCAGAAGCGTAAAAGCGCAATTGTAAAATATGTAATTTTTAACGACAGTAACGAAGTTCGTATGGAAATTTGATCGAATATGGATTATCCGGCAACTTATCTTTTCTTTTTTATCTATTACTCGACCGGGTTTAGAAATTACAACGGATATAGTTATTTCGTCGAATGAATTATTCGGCAAAATCATCGTAAGACCACTGCTGACGAATGTTGTCGTCGAAATTGTATAGCGCGCAAGTAAATGTAAAACTACTATTAAAAAAGAAAAGAAAAGAATCTAATTCTTGTTGAAATCCACTGTTACTTCGGTCGTTTAAGGAGCGAAAGGGAAGAAGACGGAAGTAATATGTATAGAAATTAACATTTATTATATATGTGGTGTGGTGCTAAGATGAGAAATGTCTGCGTGAGTACCATGATAAAGCGAATGACGAATTCGATCGACGAAATGCGCTTAGCACAGCACAACTTGATTCGTAGTTGTACGATATAGCGATATTCTATTTGGACGAAAATGATTAATGAAGAGAAAAAGAAACAATGGTGCGCATTGCAAGAAGATGTTTTTTTCTAAGGCATGAAAAAAGAAGCATTTGCCGGATTACCGTCTCGGTTCCATCCACTCAAACGGGTCTCGTATTAGCTTCCTGAAGGGTTTCATAGAAAAATAAAAACCTCGATACTTAGTATACACCCCGATTACACTTGAAGAAGAAAAAGAAATATAAGACTCGAGTCACCCTTCCATCTATCCGAACACCGAAGTGTTTTGTGAACTTGATGATCTTTCGTACTATATATCCTGTTATTAATACAATTGGCACGAAGAATTTCTGCGAATTTGATGTATTATCATTTCGAGCTCTACTTACTTCCGGGGCGCAAACAACTAGTTGATGAACAAAAAATTAATGAAAGGAACATCTGGAGTTAACGAGAAGCTAGTTGAATAATACGATCGTCAATTGTGGCTCAGCATTCTTATATCAGTGAAATTATAATGCAAAGTGCATGCCAATTCCGCGAGGGAATCGTTTCATTATTTTCCTTCGGTCGTTCTACATAAGCTACATAAGTTTTAAAACGCATTTTCTTTCGTGTAATAACGAGCTGTAAAAGTTGCGCATTTAGTCTGCCGTGACTTCGATTGTCTTAATTATCTGTAAATGTTTATATACTTATCAAAACGAGATGTGAATTTATTATTAGTTTAATATTTTTTTATATTTCCCAATATTTATCGATGTTCGTAGATGTAGATCAATTTAACTTCATGCTCCTGCCCCGCGCGACTTTCCCCAGCTTTCTCATTACCTATCACTCCTTCTCTGAATGTGTGCAAAATATTTTGAAAACAGCGGTATTAATACGTGCAACAAAACAAACGAAATATTCAAGTGTAAAAGTACAAAGTAGATAGCTATGCGAGACCTGGTCGGATATTGAAAACACAAAAAAAAACCATGTTGTAAAGGCATATAAGGGATAAGGGAGTGGTCTAGTAGAGTTTGCGAAAGAAACAAAAATTTCTTATTTACTTGCGACAATACGTCGCTTTTAGTTAATTCTGTGTTTTTTGAAATTATTCACTATGCCTTGGTTTACAATATCCATTAAAAGGTGAAAATGTACTTTACTTATCATTAAAAATGCAATATTGTATATGGGCTGCGTTTTGAATCATGATCGAGTGTAACGATTTATCGAATAAGGACAAAAAATAAAATAGAAAATATTGAAACAAAGTATACACAGGTTTAATATTATTTTTACGAGGTTTAATTCGGGCAACATTATTATTCTCTTTTCATGATATTTACAGTATTAAGATCTTAGATATATTTGTGTATTACCATATTCTTGTCAGGGATTGACTGCAGTTCTAACTTGACCGGACAATGAAGCTGATAGCTTAATAATTGCTCCGTATAACCGATCAAAAAGTACAGTTTTCTAGTTATCAATGTCTGTTTCACTAACGCGGCTATCCTAATAATATTGTGTTGTCTCTTGATGATTACTTCGCTGGCAATAAGGTTGTGCCATGTACCAACTACAAAACGACGAATAAATATATCTTCGATAGCTGTTTCAGACGGACGATTGCCATCGAGAATATTCGCTGTGGATTAAGCAATAAGGGAGATTAATCGTATATTATTTTCATCGAGAACAGTTTTAGGTTAATATATAGACATTAACTTACACGTGTTCCAAGAATTCCATGACTTCTTGTGAGCAATTTCGTGAGGTGGATGGGCCATTTCGTATGTAAGTGGACGATTGCGCTTCACTGTTACTTTGTAACGACCGGACACACATTTTTCCACAGCAGCCGATACGTGCAATGTTCTTTGAAGACTAGGTATTTGAAGTTGCAAGGAACGCATTGCCTAACAAACAAAAAACAATGTATAATACACGTGTAAAATTCTACACTTGTTTTGCAGAAGACGTAATTCCAAGAGTGAAAACAGTTTTGCTTAATCGGAGGGAAATATAACCAAATGATACGCAATTAATAACATAACCTAACAAAATACCGACTAAAAGAATTAATATCAAACATAAATATTTTCAATACTATTTAATTTGACGTCATGAAAAAAAGGAATCAAGTTTTTTGTAAAAGAACAACTTCACAAGTGCATTGGAGGTTACGATTTTGATCAGAAAGCGTTTGAATTCACAAATAACATATCACTCACTGTAAGCAGTATCGGTGTCATGATTCTTTTGATGATTTCGTCGCTTTCTCGCGATACTGTTTATTTATTAAACAACGTATAAATAAAACAGGAAACTAAATAGTATTTTGCAGTGTTTTGGGTATTTTGGTTAGCGGACATAAAAAAAGGAACTATACAGCAGACATGAGCAAGCTCCAGTAATACCAGCTGAGCAAGAATTTAAATTCCCCCAATTGTTTCCTAGACCGCGCCGACTGATGGCGCTCCCTACCCCCGTGAAGTTGGCCGGCCAACTTGCACTTTATTAATTGACTTTTTTTATATCGTTAGGTGGTCGTTAGGTAGCGTTAGGCAGTCTAATTAGAACGTTAGATATTCAATAGTTTAAAAAAAAAGATTAAAAATGTATGTGAAGTTGGCCGAAACTTTTTTTTCCTTTATTTATCTTCCAAGATGCTCAAATGATGCGTAATCCTTAGGTGGTCATGAATATGCTAATTAAAACGTTACGTAGTCAACTATATCCTTGCAAATCCAAAAAACGATTTTGCGAATTATGCATGCGCAATGGCTAATGCGCACCTGGCCGAACTTAGCCAGTGACCTTATAATCATCGTCTTCGTTAGCTCCGTGCGATTTTTTTCACCATTTACGTTTAACATTTTCGTGGCTCATATTAATGTTGTGCGATATTTAATTGAATAATCTTCAAGATTTACCGACAATAATATTGTTTTTATTTTTTGCCAGTCAAGTTAATAGTGCGCTTGCGCAACCCAATCGGCACTCGATTGCAGTGGTAAGACCGTGGTTAAACGTTAGAAAACAATCTCACCCCGCCTACAAATACAACGAATACGACAATTGACCAATAATACGTATAATATTCGCAAACAATAGTCATAAGTATTATTTATAAGATCGAAAAAGACGAAAGAATGGTACTAAAACACGTTATCATCGGTGAGAGGAATTATTTTTATCAGTTAAATAATATCTCAGCAATATTCCAAGAATTATTTGTTAAAAATATAAGGTTATGCAACGGCTTATAGGCGGTGGAACGGGTTATATAGGTTCCTGTCTCGTACAGGCATTGAAAAACAAAGGTGCAAGAGTTACGATTGTTTCACGAATGCCAGCACCGTCAACCCTATCCTGGGTGAGCAATATCATATCAACAATCTTAAATTCGACCATTTTTACAAATATTTTTATTTCTAACGGATTCCGAATGATGCGCCGCTGTAGGAGTTTTATCACGATAGAGATTATCAAAACTGGAATGGTGAACTCGATTGTTCACTGTACCGATTCTTTAGAGCGACGTGTCACGATTTGGCCTGCCGCAAGATACTACAG
The DNA here is from genome assembly GCA_030522965.1 of Tryphoninae sp. A BG-2022a. Lineage (NCBI taxonomy): Eukaryota > Metazoa > Arthropoda > Insecta > Hymenoptera > Ichneumonidae > Tryphoninae sp. A BG-2022a. The sequence goes on from JAPYZT010003567.1 coordinate 11,549, forward strand.
CCGTTATAAATGTGGCTGGACAAAACATCTTAGATCCTACTAAAAGATGGACAGCTGGTTTCAAACAAAATGTTTGGAACAGTCGAGTGGAAACGACAAAAACTCTTGCTAAAGCAGTAGATAACACCGATGCCAAAGTTTTTGTCAATATTTCGGGCGTTGCTTATTACAAACCCAATGAAAACGAATATACCGAAGATGACAAATGCGAAGCTTACGATTATTTATCTGGTAATATTTAACATCAGTATCTATTAAAATTTTCATTGATATCTGATAATGTAGTATGCATTGATATTTAAACTGAATTACCATTTAGTATACAAACTTTCCGTTTGATAACAGGAGTTATTTTATGTTTAATGTTGTACCCACAGAACTGTGCCATGCATGGGAAGATGCTGCCACCCTTTCCAAAAATAGTAAAACCAAACAAGTGACGATAAGGTCGGGTGTTGTTCTGGGAAGAAACGGTGGAATGATAGCCCAAACATTCTGGCCATTTTTCCTTGGTCTGGGTGGCCCGATTGGTAATGGCAAGCAGTATATGCCTTGGATACATATCGAAGATCTAGTCTATTTGTTTATTTACGCATTGCAAAACGATGTACATCCTATATTAAACGGAGTTGCCCCTCAGGTATATAAAGCAAATGAATAGCCAGAAACCATTAATCTTGCTGTTATCGTCGATTATAAAATTTCGTATAATTTCGACACGAATCAATTTCACATGCGAGCAACTGTTTCAAATTTATAAAAGTATCAACGGCCGATTTATATTGAACTGAAAAGTTGACCGGTATTTCTTTGAATATTTATTACATAGAATATTAATCACCGATTTCTGTTCACACAGCTCATAACGAACAAGGAGTTCACAAAAGCATTTGCTAAAGCTATGTGGAGACCAGCGATCATACCGCTGCCGATATTTTTTCTAAATCTTCTTTTTAACGAGGAACGCGCAAAAGTACGTATCTTATTACAAACTTTATTTGTAAGTCCAATCCATAACCTCTAAACTATTTTTCAGATTATGAGCGAGGGTCAAAAGGTTAAGCCAAAGCGAGTTTTAGAATCTGAATTCAAATACAAATATTCAGATATCGATAAAGCTTGTACCGAATTCGCCAAACTTATACATATTGGCCCATTCTGAAGGAAAACGAAGCGATTATAGACAAATTAGAATTCTGAGTGCCGAGATGTTAAGTTTCCCAAGGTTTAACAAATAATGTTAAGCTTTGTTGCATCATATTGTTTTCAAGTAAACCAAGCAAAACCATGTATGAAAAATGGAATGCACAATTTGCGATTGATATTTTTCTTTACATAGGAAGAATAAACGAATTTCCGAAGAATTTAGGAATTAACATTTTTGCCAATTTTCATCACGGGACAATTAAAAAATAAACCATTATGGTTGTCATGACCCCAACTATATAAGCATTTTCTGCGTTCGTACAATTGTTTAACGTCCTGTATGTTTTTTTAGTACTCCAGTGGTTCTTAAGTGCTTAATTCTTGCAGTAAATATCCACAATCGGTTTTAAAATTTCATTCTACCATGATTCTTCAAGCAAATGTAACTGAACATATTGTCTGTATTGTATGTAACGTATCTGTTGCTTTTATAATTTACGGTACACGCGAATTTGAAGGCACTGAAAATATATTCTCTTTCAGATATCTTTCCGTATAGCGTCCTCGTTTGAGATTTTTTTGTTTGCAGTCGTCAGATCGTGCCTCGCTCCATTCAAAGCTGGAGAATTTCGGTCGATTTTCCAACTCCTTTTTCCTATAGAATGTATCGCCTCGATGGACAAATTTCATCATTGACCTTTGGCTCTTCGATGCATCTGCTTTCTGAACTTGAAGACTTTTTTCCGTAAATTCGTCCTCCGAATCTGAAGTCACTATGCGTTCGTAAGGATCGAATTCAAGTTCGTCGAGGTGCGACAATTTATTCATGTTCAGAAAATAATTAATTTCTTTGCGATAATTTTGTGAATCTTCACGACTGAGTCCAGGCATATCCACGCCTACAATTCTTCCATTTCGACAAAGTATATACAATCCTATGTTCAAGCAAACGCCTATATGACGAATGTCGCTGAGTTTAATTGTCAATGTAGAATCTGTTGACTTTTTAAAAGTGACTTCTTCGCTCCAATTGCATCGTGTTATAAATGCTTTGTTTTGTACTTTGTCGAGAATCAAATCTTCCCATTCGCCAAAAGTATCCAATACCAAGAGAATTTGTCCAAATGAGGAAATCAACGCAACAAATATGTCTCCTGACAGGCGACGACAAGTTTCGAAAACAGCCATTGCTAATACTGTAAAAATAGGTAAAAGACAGATGATTTCAGGAAAATCTGTGATGACATGGTTATTGACAAAAATCTTCGTCATATGATTAACCGAACAGAACGATAGATAATCAAAAATAGCTAGTTTAACGCATCAAATCTTGTCCAACCTCCTGGACAAAGAAACAAAAATTCCAAAGATGTCATTTGGACTAAATTAATTATCTCTGTCACTTACGCAAAAGCAGCAACCACGATATAAGTCTAGGTTTTCGGTATATTCGAAGTATCTTTTTATCAGTAATTTCCAGATTTGTTTCTGTCGCCAAGGTCATGTTGCAAATGAACAATTTTCAACGCATACAGCGAATTTTCTTCCAATGACTATTGGTTCACAATTTCAAATAAGTTAAGTTTTGACACGACCCTTGTGTGAAATGCACCTTTGTTTTTGTTACGTGGCAACGAAGAAAGCTGTGGAATTATATGCAGTGAAACAAATTATCAAGATCATCTAAAAACGTGACATAGGCTCAAGAATGCAACAAAATTGAAAACTGTTTTTTTGAATAATCACTAGATTTCGTAATTCATCCCTTTCTTTAAACCAATCTTCTAGATCGCACATATCGGACGGGAGTTGTATAAAACAAATTTCACAATGATGTAACCATGGATAAAAAATTTGTTATTGAAATAAAATGTTTTCTGACACATCACCATTTTTAAACTGTACATACTCCACCAACAGCAAGGAAAATGGCTCACTAGCGCCGTACGGTAAGCGACTGAACTCAACAACAGTAATACGGCTGCATTTGTTTTGATGGTGGGGGCGACCAGCTTGGATGAACTGATCGCAGCTTCAAGCAGTGTAAAGTAAACACGCACTCGTTCACCCATCATTTCACCTCACAATCTCGAAGGAGTACGTACACAGGATAGACAGCATCGAATAAGTTAGATTTTATAAACTACATCTGTAAAATTGGAGCAGTTTTTCTGATTCATTGATCCGTGTGAAACATGCTGTGATTTGCATTCACCATTCGCGCGAGAGCTTCGGACTAACAAGAAATCGTACAAAAGCGTATGATCAAAATCACACTGAACATTTAGCTCATAAAGTGATTTCATGATGTAGGGATCACGTGATCCGCGAGTGACCATCTCCTCGTCCTTGTTTAGCCACTGTGACGTTCGTGTTTCTTTCTCTCGTTTTCCCGTGCGTCGAAATTTATATATTTACAGCGCCATTTTTTCTCCTGTGCAACGGCGCAAAAACGTACTATAGTTTGCAACCAAGCTTAAAAAAATATCCAGAACATCGAGTTTTTTTTAAGAAATCGTCTGCTGATGAAGATAAAACAAACAGACAAAAAAGAATTTAAAAGATTTCGCAGTCGATAGTTGAGTAACGAGGTGGCGAGTACGAGAAGCTTCAAAATGGCGCTTATCGTACAGCTGTTGTTTACCGACAAATGCGTGTCAGTCAGTGCGCCACTAGGTGCGCGTTGGTGCGCGTAAAAATTCGTCAATTTACGGATATGTAATAACACCATCCGTTACTAAACGTGTCTAAAAACGTCGTGCTCGCGTTAAAAATGGCAAGTCGAAGAAAAAACGTGGTGTATCGAAGAAAGTGACAAACGTGTCAAGTTTTCTGAGCGTTGTGCGGGTTACGAACTGCAAGCGTTAAAGTGTCCAACTTCCAAACGACCAACGGTGACGAAGGAAAGAAAGATAGAAAAAAAAGATTTCCCAATAGAGTAAATTCGATGGATGAAGAGATCGGAGGAAAACGAGACGAGTCAGAGATGGCGAATCTCGATATCGATTGACCCCAATGACCTCTGGAAGTACCCAATCGGAAAAGTTAGGCTAAGAGAGTACCTGAGAAAACGCTTATGGTCTTGAGTCGCGTATGTACGCTTCGAACGAAGAACAGCTGAGAAAGAAGACGAGATTACTGAAAGCGAGGTACGATATAAAAGCAACGATAATATTCGTTAGATTTTATTGTTAATTCTTCAATGTAATTAACATTCGTAATTATCTTACATGCGTATGTAACACTCTCGTTTGTCGTTGCACGTTGCAACGTATTTGCCTTGGCACTCGTAATTCATGCGTCATGCAAAAATTTCTTATTTACGTTTTAAATTTGTCTACGTGGACTACGGAAAAGAAATATTAATTAAAACCAAATTAATAGCAGATTCGTTATTCTACACGATATTTTATTCTTTTTACCACTCTATATGACTTATTAATAATAGAAACCGTGGATTTAGTTGTTTATTTGACATTATGAAAATACAGTTTTTCTGAGGTTATGCGTTGACTTTTGCTGTCTTATTTATTCACAATAAGGTATTGGGGGAACTCGGTCGATAGATTACATTATATGACACTTTTTACAGAGATGTGTTTAATCTTCAGATGGATGTACATTTCATTTAATATAAGATTGTGATTTTTTTTGATGACTCAATGCATGTCCAAAAAAAATGGAATGATCAATTGAAAATAAGCAAATGTTTTCATTTAAATTTTACAATATCACAATATGGTATGGGATTGAAATTTTTGAATGTTATCAACAGGTATACGATCTTTGTATTTGCAAAGATTCAAAAACATTAGTCATTCCATGTCCGAGGTAGGCACAGTGACAAAACATTGATCGCAAGTTTTTACTACTGACAGAGTTTCTTCTGCATTAACTTAAGATGATACAAAGCAGCGATCGAGCACTTGGGTATGAGAAACAATGGTGCTATAGGTGGCTATCAAGCGGAGAGAGAGAGAGAAAGAAAGAAAGAGCGACATATAGATGATTGTGATGACGTAAATGGCAAAAAATTGCATCAAGTCACGTTAAGAACGTCCAAATGCTTGTTTGATATCCTTAGTTATTTGCTGTTGGTTTGAGTGACACGACGCTTTAACATCAATGCCTCATTGCTAGGTCATTTTGAATGAACATGCGGGAATCCGATCGGTCAATGCTCAAAGGCCATGCCGTCACCGAAGTAAAAGAACGCACTCACACACAACGATTACTAAAGGCACACTTCTATGTTTTACAGAGAATGAGTAAGCGGACTCATTTGGTTCGCATTTTAATTTACATTTCTCTTGCCTTCGATAGTTTCATACGCTTTCTTTAGTTACAATGAAATGTTTATTTTCCTTTCTCTTTACATCGCCTACACGACGATGTTCATTCGCATGAAATGTCATCGCCTAGCATAATTAATTTTGTCTTTTTCTTTCAGGTACGATCATGAACGCAAGAACGCAACTTTTCGAGCTAAGTATGGAAGGACGTCAGGTGGACGAAGCTGTAGCCAGCATATTTCACAGCGTCCTGTTTCATCGTAGCCTTGGAAAATTTACGTGGAAGGATGAGGGCAGTTATTCGGTTGGAACAGTTGGTTACCAAGACGTCGATTGTGATTTCATTGATTTCACGTACGTCTGCTGTTCGTCGATTGATCTTGATCAGAGGCTCAAGCGTGAAATTTCCGGATTTTCTGAAGCACTACGATCCACCGACAGTCCCGGATTCGGTCAAATATCACTGGAGTTCTTTCAAAGGAAGAAAAAACACTGGCCCTTTCAACCGGAATGCATACCGTGGGAAGTTTGGACCGTTCGTCTTGAACTTATAAAACTGGCTACCGAACATGAGAGACAAATCTGTCGTGAAAAAGTCGGTGATTTGTTAACCGATAAAATACTCTACATCACTGAGATAATGAATCGTCACGACTATTTACCGAAAATGCCTGACCAGGCGGAATTAGATTTAATATTCGACATTTCGTATCCCGATATTCAGCCTTATCTCTTCAAGCTTTCGTTCACTACGACAGGACCCCCGAGTCTAACGATGGGTAACACAATGAAGAAACTTATCAAAGAAACTCTGTCCAAATAGTTCAATTTTCTTGGGCTAGGTGACAATTTCATTGACTTTTCTTCGAATGGAAAAAGAACAGAACAACAAATTCTTATAAAAAAAAGAATAACTCAGAAACAATGATGGAGAAAGATCGTTAAAATTGCAGCAATGAATGACTAAGTGCAAGTGTCGGCATAGTTGTTTGCGTTTTCTTTTCTGACTTCGTCGGGTTTTTTTGTTCCCCAGGACGAACAATATTGTAAATCTGTTTGTCGAATATGCGATCTGAGCACCCTTATTTAATTTAACAAAAACGAAAACTAATTTTTATCCCAGATGAAGAGGTTTATTGAGATTTGTCAGAAGCATTAGACAAAGAGTCGAGAAATTCTTACATCACATTTTTAGTCGACGACTCACGAAATTTCTTCTTTGTACATCACAAAACATTTTTTGTTTTTTTTTTCATCACCGCGTTGCATTGCAGCCATTTATAAACGGGCTGATGTATATGTGTCAACTGGTTAGTACAAATGAACGTGAAGTTGGTTTCCCTGTACTTTATATTATATATACGAATGTCCGTTTCGCATAATTCGTGATAGCAGAATTTACGAGATAGGGAAACGGATTGTTGTTACGAGAATATGAAAGAGTCTCCTCTTTTTTAGTGAATTTGGATTGATTTTTCTAATACGGTCTAAAGATCTGAGAATTTAATGACGGATGAACAATTTTTACTACATTATATTTCACTGGTTTAACCATTCGTTATTCAATTAGAGTTGACAAAAAAGAGGAACCAAATTTGCTAACTTGCATTTTGAAAAATCTCGATATATTCTTGCGATCATTATCAAAAAAACAAAATTCACGATCAATGTATTTTGTAAGATCGTTTTAATGCACAATGACCTGTGTTATAAGTCGATCACTCGATCATAATTGACATTGTAATAGCTGGAACACGACAAATTCATATTCTCGTTCACGACCAAAAAAAAATGTACAGGGTGTGAACCATAGAGGGCCGTTAGTCCGCTAAGTTCCCGAGAATTTCGGAAATAAACATCGTGACCACGATGGCAATTTTCGATCCCTAATTCTTAAGTCGAAGACACGACCACGCTAGACTCACATTCGACACAACACACACACACACAAACACATCACCATATCACTCTTTTAGAATCTTGCGAAAACAAAGAGTGACTATCCATGCGCTCTTCGTGTTACTTTTCTTTGTTCAAGCAATTAGCAACGCAAATGTTCATCGAATTAAGAATTGGTTCTCTACTTAATTTTACTTTTAATTTTATAGCCATTAAAAAAAAGAAATTTATGTTTTACGGGCTTTTGTAATCTATAGAGCGAAAAATCCTGAATAAGTTATTATGATTTTGTTGTGGGATTATTATTGCAATATATCGGTTTACCGTTCTGCGAAGTATCTCGGCTGTGATTATTCTTCTTTGTGGGCGTTTTTAGTTGAAACTATTGACAGTAATTAACGAGGAAGTCGTACAGTTTTCGCTTGTCTCACAAATATCAGACTCGAATTGTGAGTCCGATGTTTCTTTTGAAATTGCCGAACAGGTTTTTAGTTACCGAGGTCGTCGCTTGACGATGCCAAAAGCCGAAAGTATCCACAGTCACGCGCGTCAATGACGACGGCATCGGGAATTAAAAAAACAAACTGTCGAGAGAATAGAATCTGACTTTGGCGAACGCGAATTATCTGTACAAACCTAATGATCGAAGTTTGAACTGTCCAAGAGAGCGGTTGTAAAAGTTTTCTTTAATATTGTTTATATGCTTGTATCAATGATAGATATACGTGTATAAATTATGTGTTCCAGCCGTCATGTTTATTATCCGATAGCGCCGTTATTGGCAATTTGTATCACCAATTAAGATTTATTAGAATATTTTGATTTTGGGATTGCTTTCATGTCACGAGCGCACTTTATTGTTTTCTTTTTTTTCGTTCTTTCTCCTCTGTCTGTTTATCTCGTCATTTGAATATATTATTTATTTCACAAATACGATTTTAATGTAGTAAATTCATTGTTCGCTCGTGAAAATCTAACGAGTATCATACGTATCAAACTTTCTGTAAAGATTGTCACGAGCGTCCAAAAGTCTTTAGCACGTAAACAAAGTTTGTATACGGATCAACTGCGTATCATAGAAATGGGCATAATAAATTGTTTTTCTTTTTTAACTTTTTTGAAATAAGTTATCATTAATTGATATTTTTTAAGAATTTCATTATTCGCAATTATTGTAAACGATAAAATCATTTGAATGATTTCTCGTATGGACGATGCCTATTTTCTTATCCGAAAATAACAACTGACACAATGATTCGAAGAAAAAAAAAACAGTAGGATAACATTTTGCGATTAGTTGTCGTATTATAATATGAAATTATGTAAATGCGATCGTTATTTATTTTCTCGAGTGATGACAATTTTCTACTCGTATCTAACAAAGCGATGGATATTAATACGTAGATCTGTCATGTTTTATCATTTCGCTAATGTCAATAGCGAATGTCAAAACGTCGAGTGACGATTCTGATGAAATGACGGTTATTACGTTCCAGTTAAAAACGTACGAAAGATTATAAATCATAAACTTATGCGTTACTTTATTTTTATTTTTAAATGTGCAAGAACAACTTTCGTTCAACTTACTCTCTGAATTGTCTAGTGAAACGGAAACGGTCCGACGAGATAAAAGGAACAAACCGATATGTCAATACTTCTTTAAAACTTATAATTGAGAAAAGGAATAATATAAAGTCTGTCCACGTGGGGTATCTTCGAGGTGAATAGTTCGTACTTTCCTAAGAAAAAACAATATACCTACATAAATATATAGAATGAAAAAATAAATAAAAGAGTCACGCGTGTAATACAGTCCTTGTTCTAACGAGAAGAAAATTTTGATCTGCGAACTTGATCAATGTAAATAGATGACTCGAAAATTAATCCTTCGTTGACACAAATGGTTCTATGTTGTCCAGTCAGTTTCTATAAATTGCTAAGTCTCAATCGGTTTCCACTAAATAACAGTAATTAAAATTAATTGTTATCCACCACCCAATGCACGCTCTCTTCCTATAGCTCCAACTATTCTGCTGAACTTTTTCAGAATTTGTAAACAATTCTAAGTATGATAGAAAAAAAAAACATTCTGGGAGAGCATAGAGCCATGTGTGTCTAGGGAGGTGCCCAAATTATAGTGTGTATAGAGAGGGTTAAGGCGAATAAATTAAGGGGCTTGTTAAATGGACTTCTAACTTAGAAGTCGTTGATCGATTCGCTTCACGAAACTCACATTGACAATCCTCGTTTTACCCATCGCTCGAACGATTCTTTTCTCACTTTACAATTGTAAAAATATTATTGCTTTTGTGAACAGTGCATCGTTCACCTGTGACAAGAATGAAAAAAAAAAAAATGAAAAATCTATATACGATAAAAATTATATAAATATATATATATATATATATATATATATATAAATAGTTATAATCACGAGTGAAAGAAGTTGCAGCGAGTCATTATGCCGAGTCCGAAAATGATTGCAATTTTGCAAGTGCGCCCGAAAACATGAGAGACATACAGATGAATAATATGTATATCATACATACATATATATATATATATATTAGTACCACGCAAAAAAAATCTAGAGTGCATAATTAATGAAACAAGATGAAAAAATAAATAAATAGTGTACATTAAGATGGAGACAATGCGAAAGATGCGGCTAGTGTTAACTGACATTATACATAGGACGATTATTGTACGAGATGGCAAGCAAAATAAGAGGGAGTCGTTTAAGGTATAATTATAAACTATTAATAAACTATTGTATTTTATAAATCGAATTTATGATCTTTGTTATCTGCGTTAGTACTGCCGTTATATTGTCGTTTAATTTCATCCACTCTCTATTATCGTCACTTGTGTTTTTTCTCTCTTTTTTCTGCGATCCTCGTAAAAGTCAATTTTCTCCCCTTAGTTTCACCCTTAGCAGGTCGAATATACTCCATTTATTTATTTTATACGGGAGCAAGGTTCGACTGGCAGTGGCTATTAAACTTTATAATCGACGATTTATTCGTCGTTGTATTATTATTATTATATAATTTATTTATCATTAATTTAAAATGTGATTAATTTTATTCGTTCTAATTTCTTTTCACTAAAGCAATGGGAACGCTTTGAAGTTGATACGCTCTATCTTATACGTTGAAAGAATCGGAGCTTCCTCTTTCTTCCCTAAAAATAGATCACTAACGAACCAGGTCCAATTAACAAGATACCTCGAGGTCTTTCCCAACATACTTTCCCTACTTTCTTTTTATCCCCATCGTTATCAGCCGTACCGACCCGGGATGATATTAAGAGCGAATTTTTTATGATTTTATCGTCGCCTAGATTTTTTTTCTTACATATTTATACATGAGAAACAAAGATTTGGGCGTGGGAAGTGGAATATGATAATGTCCTCTTGATAAATAGGCTTGAATTTTATAATTAAGATCACGTGGGAGAGCGTCTGTAAAAAATTAGAATTTTTCGAAATATCGTCGATATCGTGCCAAAAAAAAACTCTGGAAAACGTACTTTGCCATTCACCATCGAGGATTTTTTCAAGCGTCCAATTTTGTTTCGTGACAACCTCGGGCCTTGTGTTATTTATTCAACGTCGAAAATCGTTATGTATTCACGTTGAGAGACCTTCGTAACTTCTCGGTTACTAGCGATTGTGACTCGAATCTAACGAGAACGACCGATGGACGTAAAAGTGGAAAAAGATTGCTTTTTTTTTCGGATAAAAATAAGTTATAATCTCCTTGTTATAAGGAAAATGAAATTAAAAATCTAAGTCGGTCTGTGCTGGGGTGAAATTATCGTTAGAAAAGAATCAATTAATGGAAAACGGACTGTATGGTGATAAAGTAACCGAACCAGAATTCATACAAATTTAGAGAATAACTGATTTCTCAAATGTTATTATACGCGTCATTAGCTTTTGAGATCTGTAAAGGTAGTGTCCCAGTTAAAATCTTCGTGGTAGGATTTTAAAGATAAAACGTGATTCCCAAAAATTCCATGTCGTTTTGTTATCTTCCATGGACACAATTAACGTCGCAGTTTTTCACTCTGAGAATCTTTCAAAATATCAACGAAGATA
>JAPYZT010003568.1:0-12158 GCA_030522965.1 Tryphoninae sp. A BG-2022a
CCTGAGAACCTTCCCGATTGACCCTCTCCCTTACATATGCGCTAGCCCTTCCCTTCAACCCAGTTATCGAGATTATTTTTTTTTGTTATTATTTTTGTGAATTTTGCATTATTTAAAAATTAACTGGCGCCCAAAAAGTTGAAAGATTTTTTTTATATTAATAATTGCCCCGGAGATAGTCCGCCGTTAAGAAATCGACAATAAAGTTTGTTATTTACAGTGTTATAATTATTACGTTTTTTTTTGTTTACTTTTTATTGCGTTCAAAATTCCCCATACCCCCCTCCCAACGGCCTGACAATATATATATATATATATATATATATATATATTTTCTGGCACCAAAAGTATATGGCTCGGCTGATCAAGTTATAAGGCAGCTTCTTCAGGCGAGAAAGCTACAACGTATGATTCGCGAATTTGACTTACAGAGCAATTGACGTCGACGACATTGGTTGTAAATCGTCTTGTTGCATCGAGAATAAAGCTGAAAAATTATAATTTTATCTGTTCACATTTCGTCATTATTGAACCAATAATTTAATAAATTGTTGAGACAAAAAAACGATGGCACAGAGAGAGATGCGAACGACGGATCTTTCGATGCCGCGACGAGCATTGCACGCCTTAGCCCGCTCAGCCACTTACGTTCACTCGAATGAGAATCTGCGCCAAACGTTGGTAAACGGCTCGGTGCCCGCTGTACGGCGTTCCCTCCATGCTCGTCGGGACCGAGAAACTCAACTCGTGTTCGAAAAGAAAAAACGTATATTGGCGAATCTATATTGTCACGCCGTTGGGAGGGGGGTATGGGGAATTTGGGGTTAAGCGAAAAGAAATAATTACAAACGTCAATAACTTTTATTTTTACAGTGACTTTAACGGCAGACGATCTTTGGGGTATAATACAAAAATGTATATCAAAATTTAACTCTCTTCGTTTTGGGCGCCAGTTAATATTTTTAAATAAGAATAATTAACAAACTAATAATAAAATAAATTTAACGATATATAATACGCGACGCATGTCCTGAAGGGGAAGGATGGCTAGCGTTTAGGGAAGGGAGGAGGGGTCAAGCGGGAATATATCTCAGGGAGAGGATTCGACGACTCAACGGCCTCTTAATAATTACCACTGGCTTTGGTGCAATTTATATTCAGTCTTTGTCTCACGATTTATTTACTTACTATACGCGTGATACGGTCGGTCACTAGGAACGGTGCGGGCGGGGAGAAAGGCGTTGTTGTCCGTGAGGACTTCGGATGATCGAAGGGAAAAAAAGGGGAGGGGAGAAGGTCGAAGGTGATCGCGCGACGCGCGCGATCGAATGTTCTCGACGGCGGTCGAGGTAGTAGGTAGGGGGGTGAAGGGGGTCGGGCGGGGAAAAATGACCACTACTCGAAATTACACTAGATTTGATTTTCTTAATTTAACTGCCGTCCCACACGGCTAACGCAGAAAGAAAAAACAAGAAAGAACAAGGAAAATGATTTTCAATATCCGCGGGGTTCTCAAAAATGAGCCGGCAAGAATTGGGGGGGATTACCGTGCAAACACTCACCGTGCTGATTTTCTTCTCGCCCCACTCTTTCCTAGTTCTCGTAATACTTTTTCGTGCCGGTTCGTCGTCGTATTTTCGTATTCCTTTTTCCTTTCCCTTGTATTCGTTGTCCTATTTCGTTCCAAGTGGTCCTCGTATATTTCACAGTTTATAGTTCCTTTCTCAATCTCTCCTTTTCTCTCTCTCACTCACTCAAATCTCGCCTCACTCTACACTCTATACTCTCGCTACTCCTCGCTATTCGCCGGCTCGTCACAAAGTGACGGCCGCATGGCCGGCCGGAAGCTCGAGAAATTTTCTCGCTCGCTTGTTGGCTACCGGCCGGCATCGATTATCGAGGCAGCAGCGATACGGATCGATGGGAGAAGGGTCAAACGGATGATTAATTCGGGACTGTCGCGAGCGGGATCTATTGGGGAAAGGTAGGTAATTAGGTCGGTCGATAAGTTTGGGAATTATTGCGGACGGGATTTTATAATGGTGGGTAATAAGGAGGGTAGGGTAATCACCGTATGCTGCTGCCACCTTCGTCACTCTGTCGCCGCGCGGCCGATGGATGGCCGGTGTGCGGGGACGGACGGGTGCATAGTTTTGACAGGTGGTCAGACTTCGAGTGTTGTGTACGTTGTGCGGTGGTGTATTTTATTAATTGTCGGTTGACGATTAATAATTTGGAGTTTTTGAGGTGGTGTGCGATCTCGCGGAGGCTGACTCGACGGAGATAAGCTTCGAGGCCAGTCCTGGTAATTGTTTCTCCATTGATTCCGTAGTAATTATCTTCTTATTAATTTCCTTCTTCTTTTCGCAGATTGTAGCGGGTCGTTCCTGGGCTTGGCGACTTCGACGAGTACGACGACGATGACGACGACGACGACGACGACGACGACGACGACGACGGTGACGACGACGGCGGCGACGGCGACGGCGGCGACGACGACGACGATGATGGTGAGGAGGGTGCTGATTATGCTGCGCAGCGTGCTGGCTGTTGGCCTGACGGGGTCAGTTTTAAGGACTGACTTCCTGCCCCGGTGAGTATTCGCACGGTTTTTATACGTCATTTAATAGAATCTACATACTTATCTTTCTCTTTTCTGTTGCAGGTGTGGGACGGCTCCCCTGTGCAAGCCGGCTGCAGGGGAGGCGGTGACCCTTGTGGCGCGTGGCGTCACAATATATATATATATATATATATATATATATATATATATGCGACGAATTGCCGGAATCCTTCCGCCATCGTCACCTTCGGTTGCCCCTCTCGCTGTCGCAACACCAATTTTGCCAGCAGGGCGCCAGTCGATTTTTGTATCGCCGGTATCAATAACCGGCACAACCTGGGCGTCGGGAGGGAACGACCCGACTCCACTATCTGCCCGAACTTATCGTCGGGGTGGGTGTCACCTTTTGTTTCGCCGGAAGTGATGATCTGGTTCACCTGGGTACGCCAGCGAGATCGACAAACCGGAAACGCTCGGCCGCTTAGGTTGTCGATTATGGTAGAGGGGGTCGGGGTAGATCACTCCGAGATGGCACCAAAACGTTAATTTTTCTCGAGAGGCTAAGCCTCGATCGGAAAACGAGAACGTAATTTCCACAAATTCACTTCCGAAAACTCCTGAGGACAAAACCATTACTACGAACACCAAAAATCTTAAAACCTCCCGAGAGCGATAACTTCATTTTTATTTTTACGTTGTGAGAGCTAATTACTTATCGAGAGTAATCGAGAAAGCACGAATTTATTTCCTTTATAGGGAGCCGGGTTGACGCCGAACTCTCCATGGCATGTACGTGAACTTACACCTCTCACCTCGGCGAGATACGACCAACGACTCTAGATCGAGTGCGTAGAGGGAGAGAGCACAACTTACGTACGACGCGTAAGTGAGGGCGACATACTACTAAAGCGCGTACGTAGAGAGAGAACACAGCATACGCACGGCGGGTACCCGAGACAGAAACATCTCGCTCTCTCTACGATGCTTCGCGAAACCCTCTGGTCTCGAGCGCGACACAATAACGACTGATCTTCAGCCAATCAAATTTTGATCCTCCGAAATATGAAATCTATCACCGAGAGCAACTGCCCTCTTGCTCGACGCAATACTTACCTCAACGAAACCGCAATCCATTTCGGGTTGCAAAATTCAGAGCAGTCAATTAGATTGCTTGTATTTTTCCGCAGTCATTTTTTTTCTCGGGCATTGGCTGCTCTGAATTTTACCCAACGTGCCGTCAAGCGTTGAAGTGGCCCACTCCCCGCCTAAATTCAGAGCAGCCAATGCACGAGAAAAAAAATGACTACGAAAAAATACAAGCAATCTAATTGACTGCTCTGAATTTTGCAAACCTAAATGTAACGCCCTAATCTATGCTATATCTATAGCTAGGGCGGGGTGGGTGACTTCAATGCTTCTCGGCGCGCTCTGATTGGTCCGATTTAAAAAATGTATATCTGATAAATTATTAACAATATCCCCAATGTTTATTTGCAACGTTTATTCGTAATGAGCCCATCTACCTTGAAATATCGTTTGGCATCCCTTACGCAATTCACCCTGTATATTGTGACGCTAAGCGCCACAATCACAGTCCTCCCCTGCAGTCGGCTCGCTCAAGGCCAGCCGTCTCACACCTGCAACAAAGGAAAAAATAAGTATGCACAATAAATTATTTAGTGATAAAATACCGTGCACGCACTCACCCGCAAAGAAGACTCAGTCTTCCGCTAAGACTGACTCCGCCAGACCCAGCAGCATCCCCAGCATCACCATGTGTGTGTGTGTGCGTATATGTGTGTGCGTGGGTGCGTGTGTGTGCGTGTGCGTGTGCGTGTGCGCGTGTGCACACACACACACATATACGCACACACACGCGCACACACGCACACACAAAGTAGTTGATGGTGGAAGTCAGGATTCGCGGTGATTGTAAGAAAGGAGGAATGTAAAAACCCGCAAGGGTATACATTGGAAAGATTAGAGACTTACGACTATTATATATATACACATATATATACATATTGCTGAATGGGTTTGTATGTATACCCAGATATCTTTTTCAAGAATCATATTATTTTGTGAATAGTTTTTATAAACATCAATTCTCATAATATGCATGACCAAAGCTGCGAGATTAGTCGCGCCACTCGATTGTTTTCGCTCCGTCTCATTCCCTCTGCGGGGTGGTGCGGGGGAAACGCGGGCGGCTGGATATCGCTACGAGGCCTCTGCGCTTGGCCCGTCTTGTCAAATGTCATACTGGGGCTTCGTAGCATACACGCGTCATACCATCTAGCTGTAGGCAGCGGTAGCGCTGAGCAAAATGTTACGAGCTCCGCACTACCCAAGCCGTCTGAAATTTCCGCTGACTAACACTGCCTCTTAAAGATACTACCTCAAGATTAATTTCGCCTAAACGTTGTAGATAATTTCGTATCAAACCAACATTCGTCGAAGCATCTGTCCTATTCACTAAAAAATATCCTAAAGGAATTTTCCACCTATCATCTAACGCGACCGTCATAAGCACTAATACATCTTTCGCTAAAGGTATGTCATCGCATGTTTCGATTTCAGACCCTATATCTACGTAGCCTTTAATTTTTCCACCGCCAAGATATTGAATACCTTTTTTAATTTCTCTTTCATCAAGCATGAAGGCAACAAAAACTTTCTTCCCGATTTTTTCTTCTTTCAAGACTCTTTTCTTCAATGCACCAAAACTTTCTGAGGTGAACCCGGATTTATAATTAATTGTACTATACCACGATCGAAGTGTGCTTGGATCAGGCAAAGCGTCACAAAATTTTTGCCTTACATACTTATAAGCTTTCGGTGAAAAGAAATTAAGGGTCATATCAAATGACCGAATGAAGGGTAGATATTTATCGCGAGAAATACCTGCTACTTTACCTACTTGACGCTTAAATCTTTTACAAAAACTGTTTGTTTTGGTTTAATTGAATTTCGTGCATATCTCCGCAAAAACTCCGAAAGCTCACTTTCAGCAATTGATTCTAGACATGCAAGTCCGGATTCACTTACGGATATTTTGTTTCGCAGTGTCTGTACTACATCCTTTAAAGAGCTTATTTTAGTCGTCAATCGCTTAATTTTTTATTGGTTTGAAAGTGCGTTCTTCTTTTTTCCTGAGTCTCTTACGCATCAAGGTAAATTGTATTTTCATCGATCTTGGAGAGTTCTCATAATGACGATCGTGCCGCAATGAGTCTGTTGATACAAGTCTCTTTTTCTGTTGACTGCCTGTTGGAGTACTTGGCATAAATGGAGTAGGTGCCATGTCTCTCGTACAATCGCGTATGGGGCGTATGCACCTCACGCTTTACAGTTGTAGTATTTTATTTCTGGCGTATGTTTTACAGTAATTAAAATTGTGAAAAAATCATAACTATCAAGGAAAGGTTATATATAGTTTAACATGCATAACACAACAAACCAATAAATTTATTTTTCTAGGGATTAATTTCTAGGAATTATTTCTCTAAATTCTTCATTGTACAACGATAATACCAAACGGCTTGAACGGAAAGTACATCGTGGGGCGCATACGCCCCACGCGGTAGGGAACGTGTTAATAATATAATACAATATAGTGATATGCATAATAGGAAAGAAGAGCAAAGTCAAAAGAAGTATTATTTGCAATAATTCAGTAAACGAAAACAATTTTCTATATATGCTCTTTAGAGAAACATTGATGCAGTATATGTATTGTATTTATTACCTGTAAGTAATGCAGGCTTAAATATCATAGGAACCGCAAATGCTTTTAAGCGCAATCTTTCCTTAGCCCACCGAAAACAGTTATGTTCAAAATGATCGGAACATAGAAGGTCATCTTTCGTTGGAAAATAATTTTGCAATGGTATGCCTGATAACCATTTCTGAAGGTATACTGAGTTTTGCAGAGGAAATCTACATAATAGTTAATATAATTACTATATATAATAACATTTATAGGAATAGAGTTACTAATAAAAATATATTTACTCGTCAAATATACGATTTCCTTCATCTTTAGGCTCATTACAATAAATACATTTGTTCTGATGCTTCAGTGTATGAAAAACTGTCGGAATGCTTTCCTGCCGTACTTTTACGATCCCATTTTCTCTTGTAAAGCAGTCCTCCGAAAAATGTTCAGAACACAATCGTAAGTGTTCAAGCGGCAGCTTATTGCCTTCCGGGCGCAAATTTTCGAGCCACGACTGAAACTCTGGCTTTTTTTATTGAAAATCTGAATAGCAGGGCAAACGTAATAGTTTATTTAATTTGTAAATATTACGGCACATTATCTCATGTACAACTTAACCATATATAGATAATATATTTGTATTCTATTTATAAACAAATTTCACGTAAAACAAAAAGCAAAAAACTATTTTTAACATAACCTACATTTAGTATTTACTTCAAAAACTACTACCGACTTGTATACATATAATAAATTAAGTGTTACTTACCGGTAAAGAGATTTATGTACACGTTTATTTTTATCAATAGGTGTTGTACAATACACGCCCTTCATTTTTTTACTTTATTATAACTTTTTATTGAAAGCCCACTGTACACTCGACTAGGTTAAATCAATATAAACGTAGCTGTTGTTACGGGTTCACGAACGCTCACGACGGCTTACGATGACACCCGAAAATGACACGCTTTTTCCAGGGTGGCGCCGTTCATACCCACTCAGAAAATTTGCGCTAAATTAGGGGGCATTCGCTATCCATATAATATAGATCAGTGATCGGCGGAGTCAACAGAACTGTGTTACCAACCCGTTCCAAATCAGCATCGAGGACGTAACACTCTATACCCCCACCACTCACCGCTGATTTTGAAACAAACCTGTCGATTAAACGATCTTTTTTAAAGTTACGAGCCTTTTTTTTACAAAATTCATAACGTTCTTCGGTTGGATCAACAAATTAAAAAAAATCGCAAACATTTTTTTAGTGGGGTATAATAACATATATAAATTTCATTAACCATGGGAATATACGGCGCATGTATCGAATGGTATTTGAGTAAGCGTCCTTGCCGTGAAGTAAATGTTGATGAAATTGACTTGTAACAGCAGGGCGACAAAATATAATGCGTATTCTGAGATGATTCAACATAACTTTTATGATTTTTTATCTCCGATATATAATAAATACAAAAGTGTCTTACATTCAAAGATTTATGAATTGCTATATTATTAGGATGATTATTAGGATTCAGGATTTTCGGGATGCGTACACATCCTTATTTTCATACAATTTCTGATCACATTCATGGCGATTATGTTCGATAGGATAAATACACCGAGCCATTTGAACACTATTACACGTAAAATGATTAATATTTGGATGATATAAACAGCCCTTCAGAACCAAATTCTTATATCTTGTTGCAGAGAAAATTCAGAAGAAGTATCATGGTTTGGGAAATACAGTTATGATGGTTGAACTGAAGAAAGACCAAAGAGCACTTGGAATATCTCTCTCCGGTCATAAGGACAGAAATAAAATGGCTGTTTTTATTTGTGGACTAAATCCAAACGGGACAGCATTCAAGAATGGTACATTACGGGTGGGCGATGAAATTGTAGAGGTTTGTATATGTCATATTGTGAACTTTATTGCATAAAGTCGATAGAATAGTGATATCTATATTACGGATTTTATTAAATACAATGTATATATTATTTTATTGAAGTTGGAATATTCCAGTTAGGAGCTACGTTTAAATAATCCCGTACTAAAGTGCTATTACGTAGTAGCCATTTATGATGACGAAATCCTAAGATACAGAATATTCATTTATAACAAAAAATTGCTTATATTCAAAGAAGGTTATGCGAAATGTTCATAACATTGATTAATAAACTGCTGACTGCAGTAGCTATCTGGATTATGCAACAAGGGGATGGCCTCTGATCGTAATCACCGGTTTCTTCCAGATTTACAGTACAACTATGTTAACGTAAAATACCTATGTGTTAAAGTCTATAATAAAGGTTTGCATTTGCGCGGGTGATCAAGATGGCAAGCAATAGTTGTCAACTCTAACGTAGACGGCCATCACAGAAATATGAGGAAGGTAATTATGGAGGAAAAGAAGGTGTGATTGTGTGTAGAAAGCAATGATAGAAAGCGAATGAGTAGGGTAGCTAGGTGGGTTCTAAGTAAGATTTTTACTAGCCGCATAAATGGCGATAGCGTGGGTACAAATGGTGCTATCGAATATTGGGTAAGGTCATTGGATGGGTTTCAAAAATTCCAACAGGTGAGTAGTGTTACAATAGTTGTAGGTGGATTGGTTATCGATAAATTTGGGAAAAACCAATAATTTTGCCAAAATCGGGCGCTGCACCTTGACGTGTCTGGATGTGGTTATTCGGTGTAGCGAGGTGCGCGGGGCTAGCCGGGTAGCGGCTAGCCCCGCTATGACGTAGAAGAACCCCGGCTATGACGTAGAAGATGACGTAATTAAGCACGAAGATTGCGGAAAGGTAGGTAAGAGAGAGAGATACATGTTTTCTTTACTATGTTTATTATTTGCGCGTGTGTTTATTATACAATTTATAATACATTTTTTTATTGATCCATGAATTGTGCGACGAATCTATTCCTAACCATTGTACATAAACTTTATTGCCTCTTTTACGCAAAACTTTTTCAACCAAATAAACGTTCGGTTGAGTTGTTTTTAATATTTCTTGTTCGTAGAATCCTCCTTCTATATCATGACCGTTAATGTCTTTTGAAAGGTATGTGACAGGATTGGTTAGACAAACTTTTTTAATTTGAATGATTTCCGTAGTCCCATTAGGAGTATAACCTTTCGTAAAAAGGTTTTTATATTTACTAATGCGAATATAATCGTTGACTCGATACTTGGCACGACCAGCAATATTTATATTATTATATACGGTGGATAATAATTTCTTATTATGCTTGATTGTTACATCCATTGGTCTCATATTTGTCGTTCAATGTATACATGCATTGTAATTGTTCATTAATTCAGGAAGTATTGTAAGCCATTTGTGTTCACCATTTAACGTAAACTGTTTCCACACATTATTCTTTAAAGTTTTATTAAATCGTTTGTTACGGACCGTTCAGCCTAGCAACAACCCGGCTGAACAATCCATCGATACACACGCATCCCCGTCAGCAAATTCCATCAAACACGTTGACCCGCGATGGAAACTTCCAACGCGACTCCACGCGCTATTTAGTCAGCACTAAAGTTCGGTGACCCTAAGAACAAATGCAACTTTTGATCAATCGATTTCTCAATCGATACTTTGATTTCCTGGTTACCCCATGGGGCTCCCCAACACCGTCGCCCTATGGTAACGAGGATCCTCAACCTAAAATTATCTTTAGTCTTAATTGATTACTCCGCCTTGACAGACGTGTTCCTGCGCTAAGTACCGGACCGGCATTAAGCGTCTAAATATTTCGAGTATTTAATCTCAACAAATAAAACCCTAACTATAACAGGGTGCATGAACATACTCTCCGTGCGCTTGGCTCCTTTTTGCCAGCACAGCGAATCGACACATCGTAGTGGCAGCGTCGAAAACGTTCACGCTTGTGTAAGCCACTACGATAGTAGAAATGATACATAAATAAAGAATCAGAAATACACCGGAGAATAGACGGAGGAATTCATTCTGACTTCCCCGACCTTCCCAGCTATTCGCCGACACAGCAGATCACTGGAGAACAGAGACACATACACGCAACGCGGAAACCAGGTGAGGTGCGTTACGCCGCTTTAACCGAACAAAAATCCACAAGTGGAGTACCTGACGCTTGACTATAATTAAGTATGTTGAATAATGATTGATGGTATGTTTTTTCATAAATGTTTGAAAGTTTTTGTTGAAGAATCCTTTGCCATCGTCGGTTTGTAGATTTTTCGGATGCCTTGAGGAAGTAGATTTTATTTCATGGAAAGCATTCACAACATCTTCAGCACTCTTGGTTTTGATTGCGATACCACAAGCGAATTTAGAGAATATATCAATCATCGTGAGAATGTATTGATAGCCTTTATTGATACGAGAGTAAGCGCACATGTCAACTAGATCGGCTTGCCAAAGATCGTCATAACCTTTAATAATCACGTCTTCGAGGTAACTTTCTTCTTGCTGTTGTGTGAAGTTCTTGAACTAGCTTCTCTTTTTCTTTACTCATAACGGCTTCGTGTGTACTCACTATTTGAATATTATTTAAATCATCTTCATTAACATATATATTTGTAAATTTATTCTGTTTTTTTTATCTATCAATAGTTGAAGATTATTTATTTGTGTATGCACTTCATGCATTAAATTTTGCACTGTATTCATTCGAACGCATTGTTCCAACAGTTTTTTTGCAAATTTTTTCATTATATTCAATTTGTTTTTTCATCGAATCTTTACTTTTTTTTAAATTTTCAAATTGTTGGAAAATATCAGTATTTTTAAGTATCTCACTTTCAATATTTTCACTAATTTGACTAATCACTAATCACTAATTTTTTGATTATTTCATTTTTAAATTTGTCCTGACAATTCACCCGTTCAGTACATTTATCGTCGCATAACTTTGTTGAATTTATAAAATAAATTTTCATACGAGATTGTATTTTTGTATTTATATCAACTATATCCTTTTTTAAATATCTTTTAAATTGTCAAAGGTTTTCTTTGTTATAGAATTTTTATTCAAATTGTTTTCAATTTTGTAAAAATTATTAATATTTTTGGTATTTTGTATAAGAAGTGGTGTAATGTCATGGTTGAGATATGATTTATTCACAGCACTATCCAATTTTGCAGGATTTTTAAGATTTATGATATTCATATTATCAGCGTCATATGCAAGTAGTAGGGTGCGCACTATGGCCACCGTCACTCCTAACCCTACTCCTATCTGCACTCTCATCGCCACTCCTTTCCCCCCACTTCGCGGCCGCCGAGTGTGGATCGGTCAGTCGTTGGCGCGGGGGATGGAGTTGCGGGGGAGGACAGGGGGGATAGAACGTGTCGCCATAGTACGCTTTTTTATACTCACTCCACGGCCGCCGAGTGTCCTTGGCTCGGAGGGCCGTGGGTGCGGGGAGGGAAGGGGTTGGATAGTGTGGAGGGGGTTGGAGAGTGTGTGTGTGTGTGTGCGTGTGTGTGTGCGTGCGTGCGTGTGCGTGTGCGTGTGTGTGAGGTAATAAATATTATAATTGTATAAAATAATAGCGGTAATAAATATTAGGTTGTCAGTAGTACTGCGGCCACTATGGCGACCCCCACTCCTATCCCCACTCCTTCCGCCACTCCTTTTCCCCCACTCCGCGGTCGCCGAGTTCGCCGTGAGCTTGAGCGGCCGTGGATGTGGGGGGAGAGGTGCGCGGGGGGAGGAGGGGGGATGGATGGTGTCGGCATAGTGGCGCGCTGGTTTTTATTTATTTATTACATTTTTAAATTTATGACAATGAGTATATTTGGTTGGTGATTTTTGGCGCTCCTTCGCCCCGCTCCGCGCCAAACCCAAACTGGTAATATATATTCTGACTAGATGTATTAAATCTT
>JAPYZT010003571.1:0-13289 GCA_030522965.1 Tryphoninae sp. A BG-2022a
TAATTGAACGGATGATCGGGCTTGTCTATTTGCCTAATGACCGAACTCCGATCCTTTCGACCCCTCGCTATTTTTCAATTCGTTTATTATTTATCCTCGTTGATGCAAAGGAACCGACGATAATGTTTAGAAAAATAGATTTTTAGTTCCCTCGCGCCCTAATTTTTTTTATGGTTCATTGACAAATCCTTTATTATTCCGGCATTGTCGTGCGGATGAATCGACTCGGGTTTGAAACGAGTGTTCAACGTGAGGTTGAAGGAGCGAACAAACACCACTGGCTGGTTTCTCGCGAGAAGGATTAATCGAGAGCATTGACTCTCTTGAAGGAAGAGAGAGAGAGAGAGAGAGAGAAAGAAGAAAGATTCTTCGAGGTTCGGCCACGCCGCGATCATTTATTTTCCCCGAAAGGGACGCGAAAGGGCAGCCTCGAATGAACGATGAGTGATTATTAACTGTTTAGCTAAAGGGGCAAATAAATTTGTTTCCTACGGATACTTCGAGACCGCCCACATCGAAAGGTCGAACGAACGAACGCGACACGGTACGAACCTTCTAGTACAAAAATAAATCGATTCTCCGTAGAAAATATCGATCGTTAACATCGACCGATCGCGAACTGCACGAAGAAAAGATTGTGTACGATCGAATTCGTGAATGAGAACGAGTGATAATGGAATAAAAAATTTCTTCCAAAAATAATGTTATTTTGATTACCTCGAATGCCCGTCCATCTTCTCAATTCTCCTTTCTTCTTCGTCTTTTCCTCGTACCAAGCTTACCCTCTTCCCATTTCCGTCGCCACTTAACAACGAGAAAGAAAGAAAGAAAGAAAGAAAGAAAGATGAAAAAAATGCGAGAAATATTTCGACTCGAAAGTTTAGGCACGCGATGACGTCGAAATACGGTGAACCATTAGTCTCGTGTCACGGATCTTTCGTGCCCAAGAGTTTGGTCGTTTTCGTTGTCGCGAGTATGAGCTTCCTACATCGCGTACTCGACATACGAATGTTTTTCCTCGCGTATACACACGTCTCCGTTCCACGACGCACTTTCCACGCGACGCGTATATACACGCGTCTGCATTCTCACTTTAGCTCGAAGTTTTCCATTAGTTCGCTACATACCCGGTAGGTATATATATATATAAGGGTACCGGTGTGGCTTTGGGCCATCATCCAGTCGCGTTTATATTCAACGAAGTCAAGAATCCATGACGAAATCACGATAGAATAGCTCGTGTATAACGATACAAAGAAAACCACGTTGGTGTAAGGTACGAAACGGGCTGCGGGAAAAAGGCTCGATGGAAAATACGTACGAGAACGAAACGAAGGAAAACACAATAAATAAAGAGTAGTGAAAAATATGGTGGTTTCTTCTCAGGGGAAAAGAAAGGGAAAGAGAGAGGGGGGGTAGAGGGGGAGGGGGGTTAGCATATAGCAAGTAACATCGCACCCTTAAGTGCCATGGCGCCCCTCGGTTCTTGTGTTACGCGACTCTACGACTGGTTCCCATACATCAGAGTGTCGTTCGACTACTCACGTTCTCCTGCACGATTCCCTCTTCCTCTCTCGCACACGACCCTCCGCCTGAAACTATGTCGCGCTGCATTTTGGTTCTTGAAAAAAAAAAATAATAGAACAAAAAACATTTGACAAACCGAGCCCATACTCGTGTCATTCTGTTAATTTATCGCTAAAAAGGAAAGAGCGAAAAATCGTTAGAACTTTTTGTCATTCGCGAGTAGGACGAAACTCAGCGAGCGCCCCAGGGCCGACATTTCTTGCGAGATTTGATCTAGATAAAGAAGTTTACGTTCGACTTTTTCTCAACGAGGAGAGGACAGAAAGAGAGAGAGAGAGAGAGAGAGAGAGAGAGACAAACGGTTGAGCGCATAACTTTTCTCGAGTTAGCAAGGAAAACTCGAGGTAAAAAAAACACAAACACACCCTCGAAAAGCCACGTTCGAGTTATGTAGAAAAAATAAAATACGTGTTTTCTCATCGAAAGAGAAAGAACGACAAGAACAAGAAGAAGCAATGAATATTATTTCGGTGTATTTATCAGTGACGAAAAAGCTGCGTGATAAGAGAAATAGAAAAAGGGGTTCGGAGATATTAATTTATCACCGAGCGCTTAGACGAAACTTCTCGCCTCCATCGTCGTATTCGGTTTTTGCGGGTATTGCGAGATTCCATGGACAAGATTCTAGTTCGATCTCGAGAGGCGCCATACCTCGTCTCGGTTTAGTGTTACGATAATTCCGGAAAAGCCCCTCGAGGACCCAAGAGATATCGGCCCCTCGTTCATACGGTACCTAACTAAGCCAAAGGGTGCCAGAGGCAGAAGCGAAGGAAAAGGAAACACACGGGGAAGGGTCAAGCGGTGGGTGTTGGCGCGCGTCCAGAATTGTACTTCCTCGTACTGTGCGACGCTTCTCTTCCTCGAGGTCGCGCTTCTTCCTCATCTTCGTCAATTTCTCCTCGGGGTTATTCGAGACCATCTGCCCCGTGGCTCCAGTCGAACTCACGACCCTTCCTCTCGTGCGAATCTTTCGCCTTGGCCAAGGGGAATTTTTTGTCCCTTCGTACCTTTTATCGTATCTTCATTCTCACACTCTACCTTCGCTACCTGTGACAAAGTATTACGAGCGTTTGTAGTTTTACGAAATTCTACGATATTTTGTAAATTCTATGAAATCGATGGTGTATTCGATTTTCGTTAATTTATAATCGATTAATAAATAACGAGTTGATTCACTCATCCATTGTCCCAACTCGATTCTCCGTTATCGAAGCTGAAACCCAGCAACCGGTCCGTTTGCAATATAACGTACGCCAATCCCGACTTCGATCTCTCGGTACTTGGACAAGTTTTGGTCGAATATATCTCTAAATCACGAATTCGCAGTAACGTTCGGCACGAAGTTGGATCG
Source organism: Tryphoninae sp. A BG-2022a (assembly GCA_030522965.1). Classification (NCBI taxonomy): domain Eukaryota; kingdom Metazoa; phylum Arthropoda; class Insecta; order Hymenoptera; family Ichneumonidae; species Tryphoninae sp. A BG-2022a. The sequence goes on from JAPYZT010003571.1 coordinate 2,939, forward strand.
ACTTGACCAAGACTGTACGACAACGTCGACGACTGCGACGAGCAAGAGCCGGAGAGAGACTCTCTCCGCCGCAATGTACGGCCATTCGATATTGGCAATCTTGGAGAGTTTTGGTCTTGTTCGATCCCCGAACCATCGCGTTAACCACCGACCGAGGAAACCAACCAAGTCTACGGGCCGTATTACGCCCGTTATTAGTTATTACGGATCATTTCGAGGCGAAGAAGGCCCATGAGAGAGACCGCGGGCTCTAACCTGTATACGTATACCATGGAACGAGATCGATAATGGAGTGTTTGCACGTGCGCAGGCATCACGAATTCGCGATAGAGGCCGATCCATGGCCGGGATATACGCCCTTGCATTATATATTTGTATAAATAATATAGTTCGTAGATACACCGTGCGGTCTATTGTCACGATAAATATATCTGTATATTCTCTCTTTGCTATCCGTTGATCGAACACGGGTGGGGGAGGCTAGAAAAGTGAGGGAGAGGAGGAACTGGGGGGGGGGGGTTGATTACATGGCTCGACTGCAAATATATCTACGATGATCCTTCTCGAACTATTTTAAATAATATATATAACTTTCGGAAAATTGCGATAAAAGACCGAGAGGGAGAGAGAGAGAGAGGGAGAGAGAAAAAATGATAGACGAAGAGAAAGAGAGAGAGAGAGAGCTTTGAAATGCACGTTATATATACAGTTATACGAAGCGCAGGAAGGAAAAACGTTACAGCTTAAATCGATATGAAATTACGTGGTGGAGCATTATACAGATAGAGCCTGATATTATAGTCACGGAAGACATCCAGGATGGGCGCATCAGGAAGTTTAGCAAGACTTTATCCCTCTCGTCTATCTCGATGTTTCGCGTCTTCTCCACAGTCCGCTCTGTCTCTTCCTTTGCTGTCTCTATCTCTGTCCGTCTCCCTCTCTCGCGTCGAGGTTCGACCGGTATAGGACCGAGGAGATGCACTTTCGTGCACGATCCGAAGAATTCTTTCATGGCCAGGTGCACGCGACACGGTCTTTGTACAAACTCGCTACATTATGTATGGGACATAGTATTTTCACTATATCTCCGTACTACAGCACAATACCGTTGAATATTGAGACCGTTTTCCTTAGAGTTGGATAGTTCGAGCGTTTTTAGACGAGAGCTTTCTGCGACACTCTTGCCTCGAGTGATCGACCCTCACCGCGGGGTTTCCGTACACTCGAGGTAGAAGGTACCTATAGAAAAAAAAATAGAGAAAAAAGAAATGTTCTAGGGATCGCGTACCGATCGTCGTCGTTCGGTCTACTCGTCCATGTACGAGTGTCGAACCGCCCACTCGCGTCCTTACCGCGTTGGCGAACATTGGAGTTGGGAGGAAAAAAAGAACGTCTCGTACGACCTGAACTGTACGAGTTTTTAGTTTTTGTACGTCTCGAATTACTTCGAGTAAGGTCGTCGCGGGGGCAAAAGTGGTTTCTTCCGGTCACTTTTTTGCCGCTCGGCTGATCGAGGCTTCGTTCGCCGTTTTTCGTATATATAGGAACGTCTACCGCGGCCTATGCCCTGCCACATCGGCGGCTTATCGGAAAGATTTCCGGCTCATCCTCGTCGTCGTAAGCGTCGTCGTCGTCGTCCTCGTCGTCGTCTCTCAAGTCATACGAACCATCTCGAGCGAGAAATTGGAGATTTCACAGCTTTATACTCCCCTAGCAATCTACGAGATAAAAATCTTGATATCTTTCGCAGCTCGGGGTATTTTCTTTTCCGTTTTTTTGTTACTGATAATTAGCTGATAAAACCGTGATTTAAAACTGTTTAAATCACCTTATTATAAAACTTGTTTTTCGGTACAATATATCAAAGTTCAAACGGTAATTTGCCTCAAAACGAATCAATTACATTCAGCTAAATAGTCATTCATGCAGAAACATTCTCATATATGGAGTTAATGAAATCAATGATCATAACTGACGTTCACCAATTGCAAACACAATTTCAAAATGAATTATTCTTCGAGCACCTGTAACAACAGCAATGCCACAGGCTTCATCGTTCTCAATATTCGAATTGGTGCATGAACCGCATAATCTCCATTTTCCTGTCTCCCAGATTCACGAAAACTGGTCCCTTCCTAGATTGCCGGGAGGATAAACATTGTTGAAACAGAATCAATCATCCGCGAGTACGAAAATCATTCTGCATTGAAAATGTCCAATAATTTAATGTCAATGCGAGTTGCGAATTCCTGTTACGAAACGTTCGAGCGAGACGATTCAATCGTCGAAACATTTAAACGTTTCGTTTAAAATTCGCCCTCTCTCTCTCTCTTCCCTCGTTTCACATTACATCGATGCGAAACAGCCGTTTTGTCCTACCGCATCGATTACGGATTTATTACCAATGCGGGAAATAATGTCAAGTTGAATTATCGGAGAACTCGACGTATACGATGGAACGGCAGTCGGCAGGTAAGCCTTATAATAATAGACACACATACACACACACACACATACACACACACCCACCCCCATACACAAACTCGAGTATATAATGGGAAAAGGCATTGGGGACATTGTGTACGGTATGCAGTGTCGTATAATGTCCACGAAGGATTATCGGTACTCCTCCGTGACTATGCGACGTCCTTCCATTTCTATCTCCCTCCCCTCCTCTCTATCTCTCTCAACACGTATTTAGTTCGCAACGAAGCGTGCAACACACACACACACATACGGCGGAAGCTCATTCTCGTTCCTAGTTTCAGGCATAGGAGGGAAGGATCGGGCCAGTCGTCGAGGCGGTTGCATCGCTGCCTATGCACGTTGCATATTTTCCCTTTGCATCATCGAGCTACCTCCCTTCTCCCCCTTTTAGCAGCATTAGCATTGGCATTCACTTATTGTTTTCATTCGGTCTAGCGCAAACGTATGGTGGACCGACCAACAGCAACGGCGCAGGATCCAGCGAGCATGTTGGAGAACAGCTCTCTTGTTACAGGAAGAGAGAAGGAGGGAGAAAAAGGGATTGAGCGAGGAGAGGGAGGGATCTCTAGCTCGCGTGTGTGCCCGGACTACCGTATTTGCAATGCTGATATCCGATGATAACGCATTCCTATCGTCCTGGGGCCAGAGCATAGTCCGGCGGTTCCTACACCAAGAGCGTCATGCAAAAGGATCGCCGGAACTATATGGCGTTCCGCACACCGTTTATATGGCAGCAAAAACAGCGATGGTAGTCGTGTATTCCCCCCCCCCCTCTCTCTCTCTCTCTCTCTCTAGCGGCTATTATCCTGCCTGGTTATTGTTTTGATTGTTTGGTAGCTGGCCCAACCGCAAACAAATATTAATTGAGAGTTCGAAAGTTTCGTTGGAGAGCGAGACAGGGCGATATGCCAGAAATATCGCGGGAGCCGTTCATTTTTTCAGTATTTCCTTTTTTCTTCCCCTATTTTTTCTACGCTTTGGATTTTTTTACGTACTTTTTTTTTATTCCTTTCGTTTGTTTATTCGCAACTCGTGTTCGACTCGGCCAAAGCACTCGCGGGTGCTCGTTCGGGAAATTAGAGAATAGCGATGGCTATAGAAAAAGTTTGGCGATCTATATGTGTGTTATCGGTATCGCGTATATAGAATGGAGTTTCAGCCGCGCGCTCTCTCGATTCCAAGTCACCGATGCCTCACTCTGCTGGCACACTTTTTTTCCCGTCGTCACATTCATTCTCATTTTTCGGTTCGTTCCCCCCCAACCCTCGTCGTATTCCAACGATTTCGTCGGTCGACCATCCCTCGCCTCGTGCTTTTGTCTCGTGATATCTCGCGATATTTTTTTGGCAAGCTGCTCGTACCGTCGATACGAGCCGAGTACCTACTATCTCTGAAACGAGATGGCTTTTCATGATCGAGAGACAACCAAGAAAAATAGAAATACAACGCGGGAATAAAATTTTTCTATCGCGACATTTGTACGCCGAAATTTATCCGCGAATAATACAATCTCGCATGGAATTAAATCAAAGAGTGCGGCATCGTAGCGGCTCGATAAATCAATTTCATTGGCTTTTTATCGAGGGATGTATTTACGCGCGATGTATCACGCGGAGAATATATTTTCCATGCGCGGTCTCGCTCCGGAGCGAGACAGAGAGAGAGAGAGAGAGAGAGAGAGAGAGAGTGGAATTGTGAGGGTTGGGAAGGTTGAAGAGGGGGAGTTCGACACGCCATTCGAAGACCGCATGACCGGGAATGGATTCATTAACGTCGGCTATTCGTGATTACGTGTGTGTATCTACGTATAAATACAACGGGCGAGTTAAACAAAAACGCTGGATTATCAAAAATTAAGAGCGCTGAAGGCGTTTCGCGCGGTTCTTTCAACGTCGTTGTATTCTCGCGGCTGGATCCGAGGATTTATACACACCCACACACACACACACACACACACACACACACACACACACACACATACACACATATCCACACATATATTGGATGACGGTAGAATCTTCGCTGTATCCCGATTACCTGGGCCGACACTCGAGTAATTAGCGCGATAATTAATGATTACCGGTCACTCCGTACTGCAAGATGGCGCGTTATAAATCAATTAATAACGGTCGACTCGTTCGTTTTGCTCTTCCAACGGTCTCATCACGTTCACCAGACCTCTGCGATACGCTCCTCGTCTCGTTGCTCCTTGCCAGCGTGCATACACATACGTAAACACACATATACACACGTGCGGCTCGTGTACACATGGAGAAAGAGCGGAACGAATATTAATCAAGCGGTAAACTGTGAAACGCGCCTGTGCGACTATCTAACTCTTTTTATTGCTCTCCACTTTCGCTCGCCCTTTCCTTGTTTCTCTTCCTATCTGTCTCTCTCCCTCTTCAACTCTTCTTCAGCTTACGAGCGTACCTCTACCTATATACCGATTACGTATATACATATAGAGATATTTCGTATATACTCAGTCTCGTTCCGGCGCCTCGCGGGGGTTCCCTTTTATACATCATCGCCCGGGTAGCCATGTATCACATATATACATATATATACATATATGGCCCACCTCCACCGGTTCACCGAGATGAGAAAACGGGATGCGGACGCGAGAACTCCGACGAAGAGAGAGAGAGAGAGAGAGAGAGAGAAGGAATATAAAGGTGGTAACAGCTGTATGTGAGAAGGACAGAGAGAGGGAGAGAGATACCGTGTGTTCTGGATCGCGGGGGGTTCTCCAACTTTACCACGAGAAAGAGATATAATAATGTTCGCTTGTAATACGTGAATAAAATACACGTATACCTGTGCGTGTTATACATATATGTGTATAACACGGTAACCTTTATGCTCGAATAACTGACGTAGGACTCGACAAGACTCGAGCAAAGATCGTACCAGGAGACTTCCCCTTCTCGGTCCATACGATCTTGAAATCAACGACTTATATACACATACACAATTACATATGTATGTGTGTGTACTGTGTATATACAGGTAGGAAAGGATTTGCATGCATGGACCAGTTTTGTATCTCGTTGACCTAACAGATCGGCAAAAAAATTGTGCGATTTTTTACTTTACGATTTTCAGCACTTTTTTCCCAAGTGGTCCATTCGTCCTGTCTCTCTCCTATGTACGTATATATATATATATATATATATATATATATGTTTGTATATAGTACGTATATATAACGTTCCTCACGATTCGATTATTGCTCGAGGCCGTTTCGTGTGCCCAGTCTCTCGATTCTCATCCCGCGGAGTGTGCTAAACCGCCGCGATTCTTCCGTGTCTCCCGGCGTATAGGGTCAAACTGTGCACGGTCAAAGGTCCGGCGGCACGGCGGTTGCACACCACGCCGTGTTTCCCCTTCGCTCGACTGTACGTACATTGTATATATATATATATATATAGATGTAACCTACCTACATGCATACCTACGTAAATACAGCATTGTCCAACAAGCTGATGGGATGATTCAAGACAAATTTACCGATACTCGGACCCCGCCCCCCCCCCCCCCCCCCTCCTCACATCTGGCCTTACGTCGCGCGCGGTCGATTACGTGATCGCATAAAAATTCACTTTTCCATTATTAACAATCTCGTTTCCTTCTGTTAGCTCGAATCGCATGCAAGGTATTACGAGCTTCGATCGTGGTTTCGATAATGTCGGCTCGTTACGTCACGTAGACCCGCTCGAGGAATGACTGCTTTGACGGAAATTTTATGTTCGGCAATCGTACATTTTTTAGTGACTAGACGAGTCTCGAAATCGAAGGCGGCAGAGAATCAATTGTTCGGTATTTAATTATCTGGGAAAGACGGAACGGTCGATGTCAATCTTTCTTTAGGACGGGAAATTTGTGTTCATTAGCTTTTTTGAGTCCAGTAGAAAAATCAGCCGTCTGAAACATAAAATTTAATTAGTTCGAGTTAATTAATTTGTATTTTAATTAGTGCGATATTTATTTACATTGAAATATATTTTCGCATTAGTCTAGGTTTATATTTTTAGTGTACGAGAGTAAAGACTTGGTCGTTTGTCTTACCGAGCACTTTGCAAAAGACGATGTCCCCTTTAAAATGTACAGTCTACTGACCGAGTTTCGCTCCTACGATGTGAATACGAGACGCGTTATAATGCCAAGAACCATTGCACACGAGAGACACGTCGAAGACTAGGTATTTCACAAAATTTCACGAACGAACGATGCCTAGCCTTTACCTCTTATCACGCATGAATGATCGGATGTCGACCAAACGCCCGAGGATTCCCGCTCGAGCCGGACGTCTACTCGCTTCCCCCACTACTCTATCGAGCTTTCTGTGTCGCTGACATGTCTCAATAATAGTTATACGTATATATACAAATATTGAGGCAGTCCTACGATATTAAATGATCTAAGGGCTGAAAAATAAATGAAAAAAAAATCAATTATTTCGCAAAAATGTTAAAACCGAACTATTTCGATTTTTGTAAATTGTATTTGGACTTTGGGAGTTTTATATCAAAAAGTTGATAAGAAAATTTCGAAAACTGTTCGTCCGTGCAAATATCAAAATTCTAGGTGGGCGCGATAACGAGCTGAAAATCGTGAAATTTTCATCCAAAAGAGTGAGAAACGAAACAATCGTTTTCACGAGACACTTTTTGCTTGTCGTCGAGGAGAAGAAAACTGGGCCACTGCGGTCGTAAATCATTGCCCGCTTTCTGGTTAGTCTCTCGAGCGTGGTCACTCCTGGCTCGTTCTTCCGATTTTTCGTCTTTACGAGGCCTTCAAAGTCTCTAACCTGTGACCGAAGACCCTTCCTTCGACGGGAGTACGACGAATGGCCATTGTCGACGTGAGTAGAAGTGGCCCGCTGGCTTTCCGTGATATTCGATCCATCGATTCTCACACCCCTCGCGAGACATTTTTTGCCACCAAACGCTCCCTTTCATCCCATTTCATTTATTTTTTTGTCCATCCGAATCGTACACTCTCTAGTTTCACTAACAATCGTGCTCGATTTACGTGCGTAAGTATATGTATATATATGTACATATAAAAGAAGGTCCCAGCCACTCGTGTAACCCTCGACAATTTTCTCGTAGACCAGACTCGAGTAGTGCTAGAAAATACAGTGGAGTGTTTAATTTTTCATATTTACGTCACGTCCGATGATGAGTGAAACAGTCGGTACAACTACTCTCTCTTCCCCTCCCTCCCTCCCTCTCCCTCTCTTCTCTCTCTTATTTCGACTTGTACAATATAACTACGCGTTGTCTGTAACAGCTTTGTTTTGTGATCTCATTATAACGTGGCGCTTCACGGGTTGTTGCACTTATGACGGACTCGGCGCTGCTGGCATCTGGTCATTTATCTAATCCATGTGGCGCGACGTATACATAAACGCATGCGCACATTGGCCGGGACGCACACGGCTAGAACATAAATAATTATACGCGTCGCGGACCTCAGCGGTATTACTCGGGCGTGTTGTCGAGCAAGCGGGTGGCGTTTTCGTCCCTGCGCTTCTCCGTCCACTGTATATTCACCTATGTTTGTATAAATGTAAACTTATTACGAACTACTTATATTCATAACAGTATTTTATAGCGCCGTCCACGTTCTAACGCGATTTCTTCGTCTATTGCATCAACGTTTCTATTGCATCAAAGATGCGTTATAACGAATGTAAGCCTAGTTCCTTTGATGAGGGATAATAAATTGTTTGGAACCGCACGCGCAACGGAGTCATTCTTGCATGTTCTCAGAGAGCGTGCGGTAGGTACGAATATGAATTTATTAGCGAGATGGCTCGGTGACTTCGATACGAATCGATGTAAGCGATATACGCGATGAGCGAGCGATCTCTGATTGGTATGAACTGTAATGTAAGAATTTTTATAAAAAAAAAAAACAATTCCGTAATGCAGATTTTTAGCCTAATTTGCGATAAACGATTGAAATTGGTTCTACTTGGTCAAAAATTTGTTGATGTTGAAGATTACGAAGTTATTTTGGTCGATATGTCAAAAGCTCTTGGAGAAAAACACGAAAATCCAAAATAACGACTTACCCGATGTTGTACCTCCGTTCTCGTTCGTCCAGCAAAAAATTACACGAATAACTTTTGGAAAAGCTGGTCGAGCACTAGTAAACCATCTGAGGATCGTCCCAATAGCTCAATTTTTGTGGTCGTGGTGACGCTCTAAAATTCGCGATTTTCCGTACCCATAGGAAGGGATCTGCAAAAAAATTCCTACCGGACGGGGCCAAATTTATTTTGGCTTCAAAATATCTTTATTCCACGATATTCGTATTGCGCGGGAAATTTCCGTTTCCGAAATGGGGCTACAAAGTCTCTTTGGATGAAAACAAAATTTGACCCCCCCCCCCCCAAGTCTCGGAAAAAATTACGAATGTCGACCATCGGCCCTCGCCGGGGGTCAAAATTTGTGTTAGTTCAAAAAGGCTTCAATTACTTTCAGCTTTTTTAGTGGAAATAAAATGTATCAAAATTTTGCAGGACATAAACAATCCAGGAAATCATAGAAGAAAAACATCGACCCTTACAGTCCTGTGCAAAATCACGAAGTCAATAGCACATTTTTTTATAATGACAGTAAAGCGCAATGGAATGTACAGAATGCAAGACAACCATTCGGAACATGCGATGATTTATCGTGACCACGTGACACGTACCTATAAATTCTCCGCTAACCGAGTACTTTTTGAAAATTTAATTCCCATATTTCTTATTCCCGATTTTGTGCGTCATTCACTGCGGACGACATTCGTGCGACTGTAACCCACATGGAAATTAGATCTTTTTGAAAATCTCATTGTCTAAAAATAAAATGCTCATTAAATCGAGTAAAAATAAGCAGATGAAAAATTAACTAAATTATTCAAGGTGTAGCGAAGATCGGAAAAGTGTAGGTATACGGTTATCGAACGGTAAGTTTCCTGACGTCATTGCTTCCCTGTAAACCGTTGACTTTGCGTTATGATTCTTCTAGATCTAATTAAAACTCACGCAAATAATAGCACTACTTGGTAAGAAAAAGAATCAATGGTGCAGCGTTGCGAGCTTCCAGACGTCAACGATAGCCCCCCACTTTGATTTTCGTTCTTGAACGAAATACCAAAGGTTCCATCTAGCATGACTGAAACTCTGAAATCTCTTGCGTCAGAATGCAGTGAGTTAAAACAGGAGCTAATTCTCCCTGGGTCAAGGTGCGCCCACGCAAGGTGTCGGCTGAATCATACATCTCCTTGCTATTTATAGAAAAAATGGCCCTTTTACCACGTGTTATCCTTTTCGACAATCCTCAAAAGACATCAAAATTGTAAAATCGATTCGCAGCTCTATTCGATTAACGAAAACTTTCGATAATACTTATTAACCAATTGAAACAACCGATTTCCGAGACTACAATTCACCAATTAAACAATGTAGTTTATAAACTCTCTGTGTACACGAGGTATAACTTTTTCCGTTCGCGTGGGCGGAAGTGAGCAAGAAAATCCGCGAAGCAACGTAAACCTCGCTGGGTGACTTTTGACTCAACACATTTTTCATCCTATCGTTGCTTAACCCACTAGCTTGTGTGGGGAAGAAGGAAACGGGAGTGGGAAAGAGGGTGAGAGAGCGAGGGAGAAGGAGAGAGAGAGAGGTAGAAGTACCACGGCCGCATAGCACAGCGTTATATCAACGCGTTATCGGCCGTACGTGTGGCACGCGATAATTGAAATAATACTAAATAAGCCACGTAATTATAGTCTACGAGTGGAGCGGCCGGGGGCTGACTCTCGATGCCCGTAGAGAAACGTGTTCTATATATATAGCTGGCTG
>JAPYZT010003572.1:0-12620 GCA_030522965.1 Tryphoninae sp. A BG-2022a
AATAAATAAATCATTAAAATTCTTATATTTCGTTAAATATTTATTTTTATTCATTTTGTTTGTTTATTTATTAACACTCAATCGTTTCGCGAAATAGGCAAAGTTGATCGAACGAGGAACGATCGATGCCGAGTCTCGAATTATTTTGATAAATCGATTAATCTATCGATCGATAATCACCAAAAAAAAAACTGAATATTGAAATAAATAAATCATCAAGATTCTTATATTTCTTTAAATATTTATTTTTATTCATTTTGTTTGTTTATTTATTAACACTCAATCGTTTCGCGAAATAGGCAAAGTTGATCGAACGAGGAACGATCGATGTCTCGTCTCGAATTGTTTTGATAAATTTGTTCGATTGGGCACGTGTTCGCGTGTGTGGATGGACTCGCGGTGAGAGTCCACGTGTGTACCGTGGCGCATGTTTGAGTTTATTACACGGGAACGTATTCGCGCATACGGGGACCAGGGGGCCCCGGACACGGCGAGTGCTCGAGATCGCAATGTCGGGGGTGCCTACTGGTTTTGATATACGAGCGCGCAAACGCACACACACACACACACACACATACACACAGGCGCGTGCGCGCGCGCGCGGGATGAAGAACACGCTCGTGGGGTCTTGGTTATACAGCCGTGAGTCATATATCGAGAACCAGTCCGGCCCGGGACTCATGGACTTGCGCGCGCGCGCGCACACACATACACGCGCACAAACACACACCGATAGTCAACTGGGTGCTCTCGCTTTGTAAGCGCGACTATAGGGGCCCGCGAAACGGGCCTGGAGGGGGAGGGGGGGCATCGCATCTCTCTTTCACTATCCCTCTCGCTCTCTCGTACTCGTATCGAAGGGAACCACTGAATATTTCAACCATTCGCGACGTCCAATCCTCGTTTGTGCGCGGTTCTCCAGTTTTCTTTTTAATCTTTACATTCGCTTGTATACGCGAACGCGTATTTATTATATAAGCTCGAATCGCGCAGTCGCTAAGATTCTTAATTTTTGATCATTTTTGAATTGATTGTTTTTTTTTAATGATTTATTTAATGTTAATAATTTGTAATTTATGGAAATTTTGTTTTTTTTTTAGTTTTTTGGCGATAATTTCGAATGCTGGTAAAAAGATTTTTGTTTATTTGTTATTAAGGAGAAATTGCCGATTGTTTGAGTTTTTACGGCTTGGGGAAGTATCGAAATTGACCGGAAGGCGTTATATCGCTAATTTCGATGGGGAGGCGCTAATTTCGCAAAATCTGGAAAATCAACTGTTTTGGAATGCTGTATCTATGTTGTGGTTTGTCTGGCAGAAAATTGCAGGAATAACTTTGTGAAGAGCTTGTCGAACACTCGATAACAAGCCAAGGATCATCCGGATAGCTCAATATTTGTGGCCCTGGTGACACTTGGAAAATCGCCATTTTTAGAGTCCACAGGTTGGGACCTGCAAAAAAATGACTAGGTCATAGGGCCAATTTTGTTATACTCCAAAATCCCTTTCTTTCATTATATTTGTGTTACACGGGAAATTTCCGATTCCGAAATGACCCAACAAAGTATTTTTGGACAAAATAAATTTGACCCTTCCGGTCCCCCAATGTCGCGAAAGTAAAATACGAATGTCGACCATTGGCACCTGCCGAGGGTCAAAATTTTGTTTCGTCCAATTAGGATTCAATTGGAGGTTACGGAATCGGAAATTTCCCACACAATACAAATATCACCATTATACCTATGGAAAAATAGCGATTAAAAATTTGTTGAACATTCTAAACAAAAACACAAAATTAATAAAAATTTTGGAAAATTGAAATAATATGGAACAAAAATTTAGCGTTATTTTGTACAAAATATGCGTAGAAAATTTTGATCCTTCGAGAATGATAATACTATAGTGACTGTCGATGTCGAATAGCCTATAAAAATTTCATGCAAGCAAAAAAAAACGAAATTCTACAAATTTTCAACGAAGTCATTGAAATTAATAATTACTCATTATCATAGCGTTTTGTCGTGAGTTCGGACCAATTCGTTTATTCAATTCCCATGTCCTCGAGCCGTCTGAATAATATCAGAGATTAAAACGAGAGCACAGAAGAAGAAGAAGAACAAGGAGGAGGAGGAGGAGAAGAAGAGGAAGAAGAAGAGAAGGAGGAGGAGGAGGAGGAGGAGGAGGAGGAGGAAAAAGAAAGTAAGAAGGCAAGCAAGGCAAGCAATACCCGAGGGTGGAATCCGTTCTTCTTCTCGCGTACAACTCCGGTCCACCTACGTTCATGAAAAGGAGGGACGCGGGGTCGAGAGACGTTGGAGGAAGGGAGAGGAGGAGAAGCCCTGTGTGAGGCTTGCCTACCATCAGTACGGCGGGTTGCTTTTGCGCTTCCAGCTCTTCTTTGCGAAATAGTGTGTGTACGATATAAGAGAGAGAGAAAGAGAGAAAACAAGTCGGAAAGAGGAACGAAGCGAAGAAAGAAAGAGGGAAGGAGAGGGAGAGGGAGAGAGAGAGAGAGAGAGAGAGAGAGAGAGAGAAAGAGAGACAGATAGGAGAGAATACATGGCAGGCGGAACGGATTCGCAACATGAAATGAAATAATAATTCATGTAATTACAATACGCGAAGGCCAGGAGCGTATCTATCCGAAGGCTCGGTTCATATGTGTCTGCGTTACCCACCGTGTGTCTGTGCGCATGTGTCGTTTTGTATGGGCACCGGTGAACAGAAACCAATGTGGTACGGTTCGAAAAAAAGGAGAAGACGACGACGAAGAGGAAGAAGAAGAAGATGAAGACGAAGAAGAAGAAGAGTAGGAGGAGAAGAATAATAAGAAGGATAAAGAGGAGGGGGAGGAGAAGCTGAAGAGGAAGAAGAATAAGAAGAACCAGAAGAAGAAGAAGAAGAAGAAGAAGAACGGGAGTAAGAGGGAAAGCTAAAAAAGATCGCGAAGGCAGGAATGAAAAAAACGCGGCTGGTTGAACGAAGGAGAGAGAATAAGAGCGAGAGAGAGAGAGAGGGAGAGAGAAAGAGAGAAGAAGAAACCGAAAGAGAGACTCCCCATCCACCCACGAGAGGGCAGAGCATACTGTAACGAGGAGTACAGTCCATTAAGTGCATGCCGCTATTATACCTAATGCATTATGAAATGATAAAAAAAAAAGTAAAATAAAAAAGGGCTCTGTGGGACGGGAGGAGGAGGAGGGGGAGGGGGGGGGTGAAAATATAGCGACTCGCGGGTCTCGCGAGACTGCAGCGCGCGGCTGTTTCACTCTGCCGATCTCGCTATATGCGCAAAACTCACGTGCGTGCGGCGAATGAACGAGAGAGAGAGAGAGAGGAGAGAGGAGGAGAGAGCGATTGAGAGAGAGAGAGAGAGAGAGAAGGAGAGAGGAGAGATCCCGCGGAGTGTGGGTGTCTTGTGTGCTGCTACGCTCAGTCGCTCGTGCGCCGGGCGGACCACATTCCACGTTGGACGCAGCGCGCCGCGCGGAGTAGCGTACACTCCGCACTCTCGGTCGCTCCGCATTTTGCTCCGGTCCCCGTCTCGCGTGTACTCTGTGATGCCTCGAATATATATATATATATATATATATATATATATATGTCTATATAGGTAGATAGATATGTTATCGATAAACGCTTGGTCTTATTTTAGACAATTACGAATTTTTTGGGTTAGAGGACAAAAAATTTAAACAATTTTTTTTTTTCGTCATGTTGAATAATAACAATAAATGATATTATTATATAATAAGGATGATTGGGATAATAAACTTAATTGAAATGTGGGATTTGTCAAGGGAGGAATTACATTCGCTGACTTAATTACGAATGTTTGTCTAGGGAAGATAATTTCGAAAGGGAGAAATAATTCGTAAGATGGAAATCACAATAATTGTCATAAAATGACGTTTTTTTAAATTTATGTGATGCGAATTTCTCCCAGTTAGTGGGTTATAATTTTGGGATTTTTTTCCGTTGGTCTGGTGGAGACGCGTCGTTATTTTTCTCGCAGTCTCGGTCACGCGTCTCGTTTCGATATAAAAGATCGTAAGAAGTTTTCCCTCGTGGAGTTTCGTTTTTTTTTGTTTCATTTACGTTTTTTTTCCCCTCTTTTCTTTTTCTACTCTACGTGTTTTCACTTAACCCAAACCGGAGGCCAATCCATAAAGATAAAATAAGTGTGTCGGCGAGAAAAGCTTCTCGTGGGCAAAAACGACTCCAGATCTCTGTGCACTCTCTCTCTCTCTCTCTCTCTCTCTCTCTTTCTCTTTCTCTTCTACACACACATGCTAATACCGCAACACTCTTTTCTCTTCATCTTCCATATCCTCCTGAGTTTAAAAATACTATCGAGTCTCGCGCAGCCCTTCCACGGTGGAAATATTAAATTTTTTCTTCTTGAAATTTTTCTTTTTTATCTCCTAACCGAGCCATATGGCACGTAGAAAAAGAAAGAGAGAGAGAGAGAGAGAGAGAGAAAGAGAGGGAGAGATGTTCGTCTTACCAAGGAAGAAAAAGCAGAAAGGGCAACACACCCCGAGGTGCGCGGGTGGAAGAGGAGCGAGAAAGATGGAGGACGATGACGAAGAGAAGAAAAAAAATCCTCGCGACTCGAAGAAACTCCACGAAACGATATTTTTAGTACACCCGGTATGTACGTACGAAAGCGAGAGAAAGACAGAGAGAGTGGGACACATCGGGAAAGGTGGTGCGCCTAAATATCGTGGTGGTTTCGAACTGTCGGGTCGAAATCCTCTGTATATGCAATGTGGGAATGATGGAAAAATGTGTAGCGTAGGACAAAAAAAAGGGTTGCCACAGTATCGCGTCTCCGGGAACGTTCTTCTCCAACCTCCTCTCTGTATACATCGCTGACACATCCTACCCTCACTCGCACTTCCTGCTTCCGTGCTACGATCTCTCGAAACTCGAGATACGCGCGCGGAAACAGCTGACAGCGAACAAATTTTTCATAATTTTTCGAATATTCGTTTGATAAATAATAACAATAATAATAAC
The DNA here is from genome assembly GCA_030522965.1 of Tryphoninae sp. A BG-2022a. NCBI lineage: Eukaryota > Metazoa > Arthropoda > Insecta > Hymenoptera > Ichneumonidae > Tryphoninae sp. A BG-2022a. Next base: position 5,022 of record JAPYZT010003572.1, read on the forward strand.
AATAATTGGACGAAAATTACAAAATTGTAATGAAATAATTTATCAATATTATAAATGATTAAAAATCGAGAATAGAATTATATAATAATAATAATAATAATAGTAATAATGATTGGACGAATATTCGATAATTATAATTAAATAGTTTATCAATATTATAAATGATTAAAAATCGAGAATAGAATTATATTATAATAATAATAATAGTAATAATGATTGGACGAAAATTCGATAATTATAATTAAATAGTTTATCAATATTCTAAATTATTGAAAATCCAGCACGAATAAAGTTAAATAATAATAACAATAATAATGATAATAATAATAATAATAATAATTGGTTAAATATTACAAACTCGAAATAAAATAATTTATCAATATTCTAAATGATTAAAAATCCAGCACGAATAAAATTAAATAATAATAACAATAACAATAATAATAACAATAATAATAATTAGATAAATATTCCAAAATGAAAATAAAATAATTTACCAAATTTATAAATTATTGAAAATCCAGAATTAATAAAATTACATAATAATAAAATAATAATAATAATGATAAATATGTTTACTTTCGTGTTTTCTATAATTAAAAAGATCGATGAATTGTTGGATTAAAATAAAATATTTTACGTCGTGCTATTATTGCTGGTATTTCAAAAATTGCGCTTCTGAATTTTGACGTCACAGAGCTTATCCCGTTTTGGCTACCTGGAAAATGTGAACATAACCCTAAAGGATTTCTCATTTTTCGTTCTTTTTTTTTTCCTTTTCGTTATTTTCAATCTTCTCCATTCAACCCTTCGCGGATGAAGGAGGAACAGCAGCAGCAGCAGGAGCCCGTTAGTCAAAGGGTATCCCCGTTTCTCGTGCGTCTAATGGTTTTCTCACACTGCGCGTCGAGCTATCATGTGAGAATCCCTCGAAACGAGAGAGAATCGGTGACAGGATCCCGAGGAAACCCTTTTTTCCCCTCCCTTCGTCTTCTTCTTTTTTTTCTACTCGATCTTTTATGGCAAAAAAAAAGGACTGATTCGTGACCCCCGGACGAGTACGAAGACACTTCCTATATGATGAGAGAACGAGAGAGAGAGAGAGAGAGAGGGTGAGAAGAGGGGGGGGGGGCGAGATGCAATGAAGGTTCGTAGAAATGATGTGAGTCCCCAGGAAAGTTTTCCCTCGCTAAAAAAAAGCCTGGGAAATTTTCACAATAAGAATAACATTAATTGAAATATAAATTATAATAAATAATTTTTTTTTATCGCAATAATTCGTTAATGAAATAATTGATAATAATGAAATAATTGATAATAATGAAATAATTGATTAATTAAATTTCTATTCTATAAAATAATGAAAAAATTGGGTTTTTTTTTGTTTAAATGACATTTTATTAGGACTTTTCCTTCGTCTTATTAACGATCGCACTAATGCAAGAACGTTGTAAACAGAGAGGGGTTGGCACGTTGAACTTGTTCGCAAAGAGAGAGCCCTTTTCTATTTTATTACGAAGTCTCGGTGAACCTCCCCTAGTTTCCTAGCGAAACGACGGAAACGCGATACTTTATTTGGGGCCTTAAAGGGCCTCTTTACGTAAACGGTAAGAGCCACTAATCTGACCTATTTCTTCGATTTCTTTGGCGTCCCTCGGTTTCAACCCTTTTTCCTCTCTCAACCCTTTTACGACAGAAGCCTCGGGAGACCTAACGGAACGATCGGGTGAAACGAATTATTATTATTTTCTTTACTTTCCCACATTCTCGGCGTTACGCCAGGAAGCGCTTTTAAGGACCTCGTCCTGAAAGTATCCCGGCTTTTTTTTTTTATAGAAAGCATCATGGATAACGGGAATTTCTCCCTTTTTTTTTAGGTTGCGCGATTCGAAACGATGAATGATCCTTCAACCCTCTCGACCCTTCCATGTACTTTCTGGTTTTTTCTTTTCACCCCTTTTAATCTCGAAGGTTGGAAAAATCTTGGCAGGGATCGACGAAGAAGGCGAGTTAGTCGAGGAAGTCTATTGGGTGGTCGACGAGGGTTGTAAAAAAATGGGAGTGTCCATCCAGGGGGTTGCTACGAGCGCAGTTGGTCATCAGCCACCCCCTCGTCACGAACAGAATCGCCGGGGGTTGTTTCTCGCGTCTGCGCTCTTCAAGCGCGAAGCTCTACGTGAAATTCATCCCCCAGCGACCTTAGCGCCCTCTAGCCTCGTCTGTTTTCTTTTTTACGAACGCGTCGAGATAATCGTCGGTCATCGGCCATTCCCCCTCGTCGATTACAGTGCCACGAGGGGGTTGCTACACATCCGGAGCTCTCACGACCTCTCGACGAGAATCATAGTTTTCGTCAAATCCATCGCGTTTAGCCGAGAATTTCCGAGGTTGGAATTCGCTCGACGATTCTTGGCCGAGTTTGTTACGAGAAATTTTAGAAGACAATCCGAACTCGAGAAGTCCGTCCCTGTCTGTGAACTGTATCGCCTCGCATACCAGCTTTGCCACGGTGTGGCCAGCGCGAAGCTCGTCAGTGGGAAACGTCAGGAGTAACACGTAAGAACAATAATCAACCGACACTCGAGACGCGATCGTCTTTCACGATGTCTTCGAATTTCTCTCTACTACAATATGCTACTCCCTATAATTCCTCATTCCTGTATCAGGTGTTCGTGGCAGTTTTGTTTACAAAATTCCATCGTACCTAACCACACTTTTCACGAGAAAATTTGAGGTGGGTCATTGCCACGACGCCATTTTGTAATCGCTCTAGCGACAACAAGATGGCGGCTGGTTATGGAGAACACAGCGGAAAGTTAGGTTAGAATCGATCGTAGTGTTACAAATGAAAGTGGTTTGTTATGGTTTTGTCCATGAGAGGTCGCAAGAATGACCTTGGATCCTTATAAAGTCAAAAATTCGATTGAAATCTGGGAAAATCAGTGGATGTGAAGTAAATTAGACAAAAATTGAGGTTAGAATACTGAAATAAACCGTATAAACTCTTCGATCTTTACGAAAATGGAAAGACTCAAACGCCCAAGTAAAAAATAATCATTGGTCCACGAAACTGCGAGCTCGTGTCAAATCTCGTTGCACGCTTCTCGTCTCGTCGCTCGCGAGTCTCCGCGATAGGGGAAAGAGAGGAGTTTTCTCGGGGTGATTTTGCGAGGTGGGGTCGAAGCGGAGGAAGAGCGGCCGACGTATCGAGAGAGGCGGGTTGCGTTCCGGTCTCGGAACACAGACTTTGGGTCGAGAGACGCGCGCGACTCTCGATCTCTCGGAGACCCACGAAAGCGAGACACTACGTTACCGCGAAGTGAAATTGGCGGTAGTGGGGGGGTTGTTCGGGGAGGGATAGATAGGGGAGGGGGTAAAGATCCGACACGTTGCTCGAAGCGAGACGGAGAGGGCACGCCAGGAGAGGAAACGCGCGCTTGAGGGGAAACGTTTCTCTCTTTCTCTCTCTCTCTCACTCGTGTACTCTCGTGACGCGGCCAGCGACCGCGGTGGGGCTGCGAGAGTTCAGTCGTCTCGCGTCTGCCGTGAGCCGCGCGCGGTCTGGGCTCGTGCGTTTCTCATATCGTTTGTCACACCAAATTTCCGCAATTTCCGTAATCACCGTAAGAAAAAAAAGACCAGCAAAAAAATAAAACGCAATCCCAATACCGACCGCAAGATCGCATTAAGCAGGCCAACATGCCGCGGACGACTTGCGGAAATAATTCGTAAACGCAATAAAGCACAAGACACTAGACAAAATACACAAGTTTTCAGGCTCTCTACAAGAAAAAAAAAACGAATCAACAATCCTGACGAATTTCCGTCTCACGAAAAACCAAAAAAAAAACACAATCCTACGAAAAATTCACCGTCGCATTCTGAAAGAACGCCGAAATAATTTATTTCGTGAAACTTTCGATATCGATCTGATTAATCGAACGATCAAAAATCGCGCTTCGATACAAAATCGAGCGATTTTCCGTTGTTTCTTACAACAAGAACGTCGCTCGATCTTTTTCCTAAAAAAAAAACAAAAATGTTTTGATTCCCGACGCAAGTACACGCGATCCGCGTGGAAGCGCCGATTGATCGCACTGAAAAATTGAACGAGAAAGGGACAAACCTAAGCAAAAACAAAGCGCGGTCAAATTTGAAAACCGTCCAAGAAAAATAATCCTCGCGGCAATATTCCGTAACGTTGGTGGAAAACACACACACATACACACACGCGTCTTTTCGACGTTTTACCCCACCCCCGCGTGCGCGCGCGCGCGGGCGCGCTTCCGCCCTTTCCCCCGTCCGGCCCCTCCCGCGCACAACGATCACGCACTCGCTCTCTCTCCCCACCACTGCGGCCACGCGGCTCGAGCAGGCACACGCCCCCTCCCCTCTCACCGCGCTTGACGCCGGCAGCGACCCCCCTCGCTTTGAATCGTCACCCCCGATCACGCGCGAGTCTCGCGGCCGGAACAATTCGGCTCTCGTCGCTCGTACCGTCGAGGTGAGGCCGCGGCACGTCGTTTTTCCGTCGTCGGTTATTTTACATATATATATATCTATATCTATATATGTGTATATATATATATATATATACATATATATATATACATATATATATATAGATATACGTGTATATATATATATATATATTTATTTAACGACAGAACGTGCGAGAAAAAATCGCATCGAGCGATATTTTGATCGGTTAGTACGGAGTCATACGTTCAAGAGGCGAGAAAAGGATTCAAGGATTTGCGGTGAAAAAATGAAGAGCGAAGGAAAATAGAGGCTTCATCGAGGGTGCTGCGATAAGGAAAAGTACAAAAAAAAAAAATAAAGTGTGAATTGACGTCGAGTGCGACAGTTGGAACGGTTTTTGGTTTTCTTGATTCTTTTTTTTTGGTTCTGTTTCTGTTGTTTTTGTTCGATCGTCGTTCGTACCAACGCTCGAGGTGGAAACGATCGGGAAAAGTTCGGGAGGGTTGACGATTTATCGTTGGTTTGTTTTTCGATTGCGATTTTTGGAGTGCGCGAAGTTACACGAGGTTTTGGGTTTTATTTTGTCCGTGATTTATGAGGAAAAGTTGGAGTTGTCGACGGTTTTTGGTTGCTCGAGGCGAACGATCGGCGAATTGGATTTTTGTGAAGTTCGAATGGCTTGTAACATTGGGACGACCTCGAATTTGGAATAATGGACAATTCGACGGTTTACGTTGGGAGAAAGGATTTTCGTCAAGGTCATCGAAGTTTCGGGGCTTGACGAGAAAATTCCGTTGGGAAAATTCGGCACGGTCGATCGGTAGTTGGACCGTGAAACGTGCGCGAAGGTCACGTGGAAAAACGCCCTAGGACTTTTTCAAGGTCGAAGAGGACGAAGAGAGCGAACGAAACAACGTCGCGGTTTGTTTTTTGTGGTTTTAAATTTTTTTTTTGCACGAAAGCTGGAGCGATCTTACGGCTGGGAAAAACAACGAGATCGATGAACAGAGATCGAGTGGTGGAAAAAAAGTTCGTCGGGTTGAAAGTTTTCGGCGCTACGGCGCCGGAGACCCAAGCAACGGCAAGAAAAAGTGGTTGGTGAATTTTCCGAAGTGGGAAGAAAATACCACGCGTCGGTGTGATTGAAGTGCGCGAGGTTCGTTCCGTTCTTTTTTTTTCTTGTTGTTTTTCGTCGCTTTCGTAACGATCGCGAAAATCGTGCGACGATCTTCGTTTCTTTTTTGCTTGAGAGAGAAAAATAAGGCGGAAAGGAGAGGAGGTGGGGGGAGAAGGAAAGTTTGACGGAAGTGTGAATCCGTGACGGGGTGGAAATCAATCTGTACCGTGTGGACTATGGTGCTGTTGGTTGGCGCTCGAAGAGCCGGAAAATCGTGCTCGCGGAGTCTCGCGTTAACAGGAAATACAAGGTAAACAAACGAAATCGACGTAGATGACAATATTATTTTTAATCTCGATGTTTGACAGCAACGGAAAATTTTGACAACGAATTCGACTCGATTCGTTCAATTGATTCTCGGAAATCTCGATAATTACATACAAAATTTCATTTCGATTACGATTTCTGTCAATTTTGACACTGTCAATATCGTTAGTGACAACTTTGAGACTGTCAATATCGACACCGATCGAGAAAATGCTGTCGAATTAAGATAATTACAACAGTTTTCCTATCGATTTTTAGCCTGTCAATTTTACGCTGTCAATTCTGCAGATCTCGAGTCTATCAATTTGGTCAACTTTTATCCTGTCAATATTTATAAAATCCATCTTACTCGTGCCTATATGGACGAGTTCAATCCTGTCAATTATTTCCTCATCGATGTCAATTATGTCAATCTTCTTCCCAAATTTTCTCCGCGAATTCAAAAAATCTCAGAAAAACCAAATTTTCTTGCAAAAATTCATCGACCTTAGGCCCAAATAGAAAAATAAAGATTCCGGGTGTCGCCGCACATATTTATGCACGAGCGGATATTCGCGTATGATCTGGAAGAAATTGAAAAAAGAAGAGGATAAAAAAATGGCAGCTGCGAAGCAAAAAGGGGTTAAAGTGAAAAGAGAACCGGTGCACGAAACAATCGTCGTTCTCTCTCTCTCTCTCTCTCTTCCTCGTTCGAGTCGGAAGACCCCCGTATCAGGAGCGCGAGTTACCTCGCCGATCGGCTTCCCTCAAAGAAACTTCTTTCTCGCGTTCTCTTTGTTTTTCCTGCCACGCGAAGCAAAATCTCTTCGAAAAATTATGATTGTTTGTCCGGGTGATTTACTGCCCTCCGTGCGATCTCTCCATGGTGAGTTGGTTTGTCACGTTCTCCACGTAACACCCAACGCTCTCCACGAAACAAATTTTATCTCATCAATTAATAAAAAAAACAAATTAATAAATCGAAATGTCAAAAATCGAAGAAAGTAAGAAAAAAAAACAGAGGTTAAAATTTTCATTATCGATTGATTAAAATTATTGACCTTCATTGAAACCCATCGACCCTTTCGAAATGCGGCACTTCCGGTTCCAAAAAATAATCAAAAATTTCATTTTTTCGCTACTTTAAACGATCCGAAAGAAAAACAAATAAAATTACGTCGTGATAACCGCGTACTCTTAAACACACGAATGAATTTTATAACCCCATTATCAAACACGAGGGATTAAGTGGCACGGTTTCACAGCTACCGAGATTCACCGGGAGCTTCTTTGCCACTCTTTACACGAGAATCTACAAGCTTTCCTAACACCCGCGTTCTCTTAATCCAATAAACGCTGAGGCCCCTTCTTCCCCCCCCCCCCCTCCATCCCCACCTCTCTATGTTTGACTTGAGAAGAAGAAGAAAAAACCAAATCTGTCTCTAACGGGGTTTACTGCAAACGTTGCAGGTCTGGCGGCACTTTTGCTTTCCACCGGTTGAAAACGAAAGATTAGAGATGGAAGAAATAACGCCGAAAAAAGATATGGTTTTATAATGATATTTACAAGTTGGCGTCGCTTTGTAGTTTCTAGTTTTCATTTTTTCGCTACTTTAAACGATCCGAAAGAAAAACAAATAAAATTACGTCGTGATAACCGCGTACTCTTAAACACACGAATGAATTTTATAACC
>JAPYZT010003573.1:0-12142 GCA_030522965.1 Tryphoninae sp. A BG-2022a
TATGTATGTATGTATGTATGTATGTATGTATGTATATATACGCGTGTGTATAAACACAAGAGCAGCGAACGCACATATGTGCGTGCGTCGCGTTGCTGACGACTGTGTATGCGTGAGCTCGAAGCGCGCGTGCGGCCCCGCAGTGACCTTGAGCCCTCCACCTCCACTCCGGGCATGTACTTCTCCACTCCCCGATGCTCTCCTCCCTCTGTCCTCTAGCTGTGTCCCTCTCTCCTTCACTCCCTCGCTCACTCTTTCTCTCTCTCTCTCTCTCTCTCACTCTCTCTCTCTTCCTCTCCACACTACCTTCGTCGTCTTTCACTCTTTGACGAAGTGGTCCCAACGGCAACACGGTCGTTGCGTCGACGGAGACGCAACGCAGCCGAATTCTCTCTCCTTTTTTTCATTTTTTTCCCTAAGCCAACTTCCACTTCAACGGCCATTTTTGTTTTATCTAATAAAAAAGAGGAAAGAATCGCCTCGTTGCTGCTTCGATTCCTAAAGGATATTTTAGATCGGATCAAATTCGTCCGCTAACCGTCCGTTCGACGATTTTTAGCAGCGGCGAAACCGTGTTTTTTTTTTTTTTTTCTTGTTTTGGCTTTTTGCAACGCCACTTTCGTTTTGTTTTCGGGACGTTGCTTCATCATTTTCGACGTGTTGTTTTTTTAACTCTCAGGCCTGCTTCATAGAATCGCGCGCGCAGCCTCATCGTTGATTCAACGTCCTTTCCCACTTCGCGCAACGTCCGCAACGGCAGTGCCGCATCTTGGTGGACTCGAACGCTTATCCCCCCTCCCTCAACCTCCTCTAAGCTACGTCTTGATTTTTCATCGAAGCCTCGCGGCCGCTTCGCGTTGAAATCGTGCACGACGGGGCTTCCCCACTTCTCGTATCTCTTTCGTTCGCCGATGTGTCGAGGCTTATGACGCTCCGACGACGAGACCACCTCCTACTCCTTGGCGGTATGATTCGCGCGTACCACCACCTCCGTTCTCCGCTCGCTCGCTCTCCTTCATCGTCGATTCGGCTCCCCCCTCCCTCACGTACCATCCCCAACCTTCTTTCTACCTCTCGCCTTGCCCCTCGTACCTCCCGCGCCACTTCCCGTGCACGCGCAACTATATCGCACGGCCTCTCCGCCATGCGAGTGCAAGCCGAATATTTTTGGCGGTCCCCAGGAACGTATTTTATCGCGTAGTTTTTTGTTCTCTCTTTTTTTCATTCTTCTCTCTCGATTCGTTAGCGATCGAGACTCGTTCTAATCTTTTTTTTTTACTAGCGTTAGAATTCTCGAGTTTAAATTCCGTATAATCGTTACGACACTTAGAAAACGTTCGTTCAAGGGCGAATTGCGTTATTAGCTTTGCCCTCTTCAAGGGCGAGAGATTATCACGATCTCGAGGTCGAAAAGCGAGTAATTTTTCTCATCTGTGCATTCACGTGCTCGATATTCATTAGTCATGTCGAAATTATGTGAACAAACGTGCCTAAGAGCCTTAAAGCGCAGAGCTTGGCTCATGAATAACTGAACAAAAAAGATCGAAGCACCGGAAACTCTCGACCCTCGCTTGAAAAATCCGAGTAACCAAAACTTTCGATCCTTCCTCTCGTTCTTATTTTTCTTCAATAATTTCATTCGCATCTTCAATTTTGAAAAAATTCAGATCGACATGGATGAATTTTTGTCTCTAGAAACTGTCGTTAGGCTCGTCAGCATTGAACATCGTCGCTATGCCGCGTAATTGCGTCACGATCTTCGCCAAGAGATGGTGACGATCGTCTGCATCCTCTCGTTCTCTATCTCGACGATTCATCTGGTAGCTCGTGGTATAATACCATACGTAGCATTATATCGTAGAGGCGGCAATGGCGTTCTGAAAGTACCCAGAGTGTCCGTGACTTTCTCCACACGCGGGGTGACGGGGAATGGACGACGACGGTACAACCGGGCATTAGAAAGAGTCATCGTTCTCCCACCCATGCTACCTGGTAATAATACATAGACGACATATAGCGGCGATGGCAAGAGGGGGAGGGCGGTAACACCGTTGCTATATACCCTGTGGGAACAAAATATTCGATGAATAAAGCTTGTTGGCAATGCCGGTGAGCGAGAGAAAGAGAGAGAATAGAGAAGAAATGAGATAGAAGCCAGAGATCATCAACGGTGAACCGCTAGGACTCTCTCACACGATCGAGTTCCATGGAGCATAGAGTGCGCGGTTGGAGTGGCAAAGTAAAAAAAAACGTTACCTAGTCGGAAAGAGACGGAGAGGGGGAGAGACTTAGAAAAAAAACCTAATAACAAAGATCGTCGACCGTGACCACGTGGCTTGCACGCATAATAACTATTGCTATTATTATCATTGTTATTATCGCAACTACGATTTTAAATCGCTCTGTGCAAAGCCGCTAGAGCGATACCGCGAGTACAATCTTAAAGACGAAGAAGGAGAGAGAGAGAGAGAGAGAGAGTAAGAAGTGCGAAGCCATCCGGTATCCAAAATTCCCTGCGGCCGTTAGACAACGATAGAGGGAGAAGCGAGGAGGAAAAAAAGAAGAGAATCCTTCCTCGTCTACGAAGATCATTAGCTACAGTCACGTGGGTACTCATCATCAAACGCTTAGTACCTGTCAGCGCGAGCTCAGCCAAATCGGCGATCTGTTGCTGTTTCGGTGCCGCGAGAATTCTTCCGCTCCACGTGTACGCAATAATATAACACGAGGCTTATATATATATATATATATATATATATATATATATATGTATCGTTTTTTTTTATTTCTCATTATCTTGCCTCGGTCCTCGACTCGTTTCTAATACAAAATTCCACGGGCGAAACACTCCCACGGGATTTCGGCACGGAGCAAAGTTCGCTGACGTCGCGAGATCTCGGTTGCTCCGTTGCGCGTTTTAGAACGTATGCGAAGTCATAAAACCTTAGCGGTCGTTACATGACTCGAACTTACGACTGAGCGCGCATCAAGGCCGGCATTAGAAGGCAAAGAATAATTTAAAGAAGTGAAGAGAAGTGAACAAAAAAAAGAGACAAGAAAAAAAAAAAATTCGTCAGGAAAAAGAAGAAAAAAAAGACTCGACCGTGAAACGAGTGTGCGCGAGGTGAACAGGCGTTAGACTCGTGAAAGAGGGAGATATGAATTTAGGGAGAGGGAAGAACGCGGTAATTACGTGCGATTGAGAAAATGTGGGCTCGTTTGATGATTCGGAAAGAACAAAAAAAGAAGAAGAACGATACGTTACGAATCTTCCTTGTTCATTATCAGTCGGAATTGTTCGTTTCACACTCGCCCGAAATATCCCGCGTCTTAAAAATATTTCGAGGCTTTCCTGGTTATTCCGCTAATAAAGATTTTTCACACATACACACATATACGCACGAGCGCGCGCATGTTTCTATTCGTGAAATCGTCGAGAGAGTCGTTCGACGATAACGACCGTGTCCCATAGAATTTCAAACAGCTTTTTATTCTATCGTATGAAGAAAAAAATCAATTATCATTTTCAGGATCGTAATTACAGATAAATCCCGCACCAGAGTCTTATCTCGTTGTCTAATAAACGAAAAATCGACTGTACGGATGAGGAGAATAAAAAGCAAGAAAAGAAACAACACGAACGACGAGATCGTTCGTAACCGTGTCGAATCGATATATGTATATATATATATATATATATATATATATATATATATATATATATAACGATATATAACAATTTGTATGCAAATATCGGTAAGAATTTCGTTAGTAAGTCGCGCGCTCTCTCTTATTTGCGAGCTCGCAATCGTGATAGATCGATAGAGGACGAAAGAGCGAGCGGAAGAAAGATAGAAATAAGAATAGAAAAAAAAAAATGAAATCCGAAAGAAGCAACTGAAATATCTCGCAACGCGATTCGTATTATAGAGTGTCAGAGTGGATTGGTGATCGATGGTGCCCGGTGTACGGTTGTCCCGGCCCTGGCACGTGTTAGATTAGGCTTCTCTACTCGGCGCGGGGGACACGATCGCGATACTCACCTCGGGGGCTCGATCTTTTTTCTTCGTTTCTTTTCTCTCTTCTTCTTCCATACACACACACACACACACACACACACACACACACACATACGTTCCGTGTGTACAAGACACGAGAAACTATGAACCTCGGTGCGTACGCGTTTTGTCGCGTACGCGTGTGTTCCGGTGGCATTAGAGAAGAAGTAGCGTAAACGATCAAGGCGAAAATAAGTGTGTTAGAACGGCCGTTACGCGATGGAAGAGCTTTTTGTGAGAAAGAAAAAAATGTGTGTTTTTCACGTCTTTATAAATGCGACCGCATCGAGAGAGGTAGAAAAATGCCGTCGTCAGGCTCTCTTTCGTGGCAAAAGACGCGCGATCGTTTTCCGCGTCTCTCTACGATCGCGAGAGATATCACGATGCGGAATGAGCGAGAGATAGAGAGAGACGGAGAAGTGAAGTTCGGCAATCCTAGCCGCGGGCCAATTGCCCCACCCGCGAGCCTAGATTCGAGTTACTATATCTTTATCTTCGTCTATCTCCCTTCCTCCCTCCCTTCCTCCTTTCTCCAAAGAAAAATCAACTCCTCCTTCACAGCCCATCCACGCAGCTCCCTCCCTCTTCCTCCTCCTTCCTCACTTCCACTCGCACTCGTACGCACACGTTAACATTCCACCTCTCTCCCTCTCTCTCTCTCTCTCTCTTTGTGTCTCTTGCTCTGTTAAGCTTTCGTTGGAAGTCGATGTGTGCGTGTGCACGCTCGTAGCACCAACTCGATTCGACGCAATCAACAGCCTTTCCGTCTGTCTCTCTCTTTCTTGCGCGCGCGCGCGTCATCTTTTCTTTCATTCTTTATTTTTCTCCGAGTCGTTTTTTTTTTATTTCGTGTCCACAACCGCATTTGCATCGACGCCGATGACCCATATAGACGACACTCGGTCGCCCGCGCACTCTCCCATCGCTCTCCGCGATCCGCTGTATCGCATGTAGACGGAATTTCGACACTAGATGTCGTTTTGAACTCGATTGCGCTATTTTTTTAAAAGATTTTTGTGAATTTTGTATTTGTTTTTACGGTGTTTTGGTACGGGTGGAACGATAGGAAGGGAAGTTACCGGTGAATTTTGATTTAGGTGTGTTTTTCTTGTTCGTTGTATTTTTTTTTTTTGCTACTTCCCTCCCCCCGCAATGTCCGAGCTCCCTCTCTCTGTCTCGCTCGCGCTAGTAGCTCAGGCTCGCGTCTTTGTGTGCGCGTGTAGTGCGTGTCGTGGCGGGTGAACAGCCGCTATCCATGTGCTGCCCTCCACAACCGGCGTCATTTTTTCGTATAGTTTCGCGCTCGACGCCGATAGCAGCGGGCCAGACGGGCCAACATCCCACAGTTACGCGGGCGCGTGGCCCTCTTTCGAACGCGAGTGCCTCACCGACCACCGCGTGCATCTCATCCTTTTTCTCTCTTTTATTTCTTTCTTCTTCCCTTTCTTCACTTACGTTCTGCTCCCCGTTGCCTCGGTCAATCGGATTTTTTGTTTTTCGCTACGACTTTTGGCGCGTTTCGCGACTCGCGCTGATAAGAAAACCGCACGGATAAGAATCATCGAACACGTGCTCCGGATTGTGTGCGATTTTTTATCGTCGAGTTGGTTTTTTTTTCTTCTTTCTTGTTTCATTCTTGCGAAGAGACAATTCGCGGTGTTGAACGGATATTCAAGTTGTTTTTGTCGTGGAAAAGTAATCGCGTACGTTGCCTCGCCGATCGTCGACAATTGGATTTTTCGTTATAAGCGAGAAAACGGAGAGAGAGAGAGAGAGAGAGAGATTGGCAAACGGAAAAAAAAGTGAGAAATGGGAATTTGCGAATTGTGGTAGAAATCGTTAATTCAAACTTTCGTTAATGTTACCCAGTGAGTCCGTAACCCATGTTTGATTTTCGTTTTTGTCAGTGAATCGAGTGGATTCGACCACGAGTCGAGGTAGGTGTATTCACGTTAAAACGTCCGATGTTTCTCGCCTTGAAAGACAAACGACGAACGAAAGAAAAATAAAATGATATTCTTATCGACGAGAGACTATTTTTATTTACGTTTTCTTTTTTACTTCTATCGTCAAGTAGATATCGTTTGTGACAGAAAGTGTCGCGTGAAAATTGAACGAGGAATATACGGGATGTAAATTTTCCATCGTGTCCCCTCTTCGAGCGACACGAAATTAATCCGGATGTATCTAACATGTGTGATATCACTTGCATTCTTCGTGAGACCGAGAGGGAAATTATAGGATCGTGCGATCTAGCTATACGCCGAGACTCAGACGCGAAAGATGAAATCGATAAATAAATTCGTCTTTGGTACGAATATATTTTGTATTTTTTGTTTGTTTGTTGTCACAGCCGGAGGAGCAGTTGGTCACGGGTGCGAGCAGGAAGGGAAGAGCGTATTGGAGGGTGGTGGCAGTGACAGGGGTGGCGAGGGTCACGGGGTTGGCCCAAGGGGTGGCATCATGGACTCTCATCAGCAACAATTCTGCCTCAAGTGGAACAGCTTCGGCAGCAACTTGGCGACCGCCTTCTCGAACCTCTTCAAAAGCGAGAGTCTCACCGATGTCACCCTTTTCTGCGAGGGTGAGTTTTCTTCTTTTTTTTGTTTTATTATCGTAGAAAAGAATCGATTATTTCTCTTTATTTTCCCTTAATTTTTGTCACTACCGTATGTTTTTTTATTATTTCAACTCATCGAGCAGAGTGACATTGCACGGGCACGAATATCAGGCACGTGTGCGAAGCGTCCAAAGTAGGATAACGGTTATCGTTCGCGTCGATCTAATCGATCGTGTGGCAACGATGAGATAAACCAAACAAAAGTTTTCATTGGTTTATTCGAGTTAGAAAATTAATGAAAAATTACGCGGTAGTTAGAAAATTTAACGTTTTTCGGGAATAACGCATGCTCGTTATTTTACGAGGCTGTGTACTCGCTTTTGTATCTACTGGACATCGTCCAGAGACAAGAACATTTGTTTGCACACAAATTTTATTAAAATTCACTTTTACAATAAAACAATTCCAGAGAAAATCGATAACAAAAATAACTTATCTAGTTTTAGTTCAATTCGATCGAACTTTCAAATCCGATCCCTTTAAATTCCATTTTTGAAATTCAACGTAACGAAATAATTTTATTCCCGACCAATTTTCATACAAATGCACGAAACTGCAATTTCGCTTGCATCGTTGCAACGCAAGAAAACGGAGAGTTCAATCTCTCTGTGCATGCATCGAAATTTCGCTCGTCGTAGCGCCGTTCGCCATTAATTCGCTCTCTATAGGCTACGAGCGTTCATACGTATATGACACAGGTCGGTCGGGGTGGTACGTGGGTGGGTGGGAGGTTCGAGGTTTGCAAAAATCGACTCAAGCACGAGCGCACTCGCGTCGCCAATTCAGCGGAGTAGGAGTAACCTCGTATCTGTGTGAGTGGGTCTATGTATGTGTGAGAGCGAGAGAGAGAGAGAAGGAGAGTAAGAAAAACGTGTAGCGCATAGAGGATGCACCGAGTTTGCTCTCTCGCCACCGGCTCCGGTTGTTGGACGTTGGCGTTTCTGCATCGTCCAATCGCGTTTGAGCTTTGTTCTCGCCTCTCTCTCTCTCTCTCTCTCTCTCTCTCCGTCGTTCGCTCGTTCGCACACCGCGAATATATCGCATACGAGGGAAGCCGAGGCTTCGAGGCCGTTGCACACCGTTGCATCCTATATGCGCGGGCGTGTTGCTCTCTCCGCGAATAACGCCGCGAGAATCCAATGACGTTCTCCTCGTGTCGTATATCTATGCGACCGACTCCGGGTGGGAAAATCGCGCTCGAACCGCAGCGAGAACCAGCAGTTCACCACCGACGATGGTGCAATGCAGTCGTCACTCTGCGCCAAAAAATTCGCGATTTTCCAATTCGCCTGGAAAATTTCGAAACAAAAAACGAAAAAAATATATATAAATTTGAGGTTAGAAAAAACCGAGGTATAACATAAAATCGAGAATATCGTGGAATATTTCCGTTGGATTGTGCAAAAATCCGTATTTTAACGATGCAAAAATCAACAAATTGAGTTTGTCTAAAGTCGAAAAATCTATTTCGAGAATCTTTCGGAAATTTCGTGTACAACACGTGCCTTACAACCGAGATAAAACAAAAAGACCTGATAAAACGAACGATAAAAGACTTTCTTTTTCTCGGTAAAAAAGAAACTCGAATATAAATCATCTCGGCGTATTTTTCGAGCGATCGAGATCGAGCTCGAAGATCACCGCGAAATATTGGTTAACACAATTTCGGAAATACCCACCAGTGAGCAACCCTCCTATTCATCCGGATGCAGTGCGTGCGAGGATTTAAACACGGTGAATCATCGTCGACGAATTCAGAAAGTCCATGGGAGTGAAATTTCGAAAAAACGATACAAAGAAAAAAGATCAACCGCGAACACAACGTACGACACGCACATACCTCGAGAAACTCAAAAATTAGAAAGTGCATCGCGCTCCCTCTCTTGCGCCATCTTCCTCATAATTCCAGTGTTTTTTTTTTCGCGCTTCGGTTACTTCGCTTCTGCTCCTTTCTTTCGTGCGATCCCACCAGTCGGATGGGAGGAGCATCGATTATACATCGATGCTACGGCCAAAAGTTCGTATTTCGGGAACAACGAATGGTCGGTAGTTTTTATTATAATGCCAGGTTATATATATATATATATATATATATATATACGTTTGCTAGAGTGGCGCATCGAGGGGTCTAATCATGTTCGTCGAGGTCGAAAGAAAGATGGTTGAGCAAGAGAGTATTTTATGCC
Organism: Tryphoninae sp. A BG-2022a; assembly: GCA_030522965.1. Classification (NCBI taxonomy): domain Eukaryota; kingdom Metazoa; phylum Arthropoda; class Insecta; order Hymenoptera; family Ichneumonidae; species Tryphoninae sp. A BG-2022a. The sequence goes on from JAPYZT010003573.1 coordinate 8,865, forward strand.
GCGAGTTACGTTCCTCGAGTTCGAAGCGAGAGACAAAGATGGCGAAGGAAAAAAAGGAAAGAGTGTGAGGAGGTAGAGGAAAGAGAAAGAGTAAACGTCCGGCAGTAACATCATAGAAACCCGCAGGATTATTACACACGACTCGTGCATGGTCGCGGTAAGTAGGTCTGGGTTACAGTTAGATCTAACAGTCGGGTGTGCTGTGTGACTGTGAACGTTCGACTAACGTTCAAACGTGAGGAGCTGTTCCACAACGCGTGATGGTATTCGATGCACATTCGACCATCTCAACCGACTCCTCTTCGCGTCGACGTCGTCAAACGGTACCTCGATGGGACGTCGTATTGTCTTTCTATCGATAATATTACCGTATTATCTCTTTATACCTCGGTTTGTATATCTACTTCTTACGAAAGTTCCGAAGGCCGAATGAGGTATTTTGTGCAAGCGCAGGAAGTTATACGCCCTTACTACTTTCGTCACTCGATATTATCTTTAAAAATGGGTTGTAACATCGTTACACACATATATATATATATATTGTTAGCTGTAGATACGTCGAAACGTGCAACGCACGATCGGGCCGTTCTAACGCAACGCTGCAAGTGGGACGCATATAAACAGTCGGTTAAAAAAAAATCTTTCCAACGTTTCGACTCGGTTCGTGCGTCAAATGAAGAAGGAAAAAAGAAAAAGTTGTGACGAAAACGAACGGCGTATGGTATTTTAGTGCTCGGTCTTCTTTATTCTTCATTGTTCGTAGTACAGTTCCTCGTCGTTTTGTCTTGTCTCGGTAAATGTTCTCAGGCATGAAAGAGAAATATTGGTGTTGCATCGTGGATGGATGTACAGTCATCGAGATTAATTTGTAAATGCTCCGTTCATTATTTCTCCTTCCCCCGTGGGTGAACACGAGTTAACGATACGTCACGGAAATTAGTATCAACGGTTGATAGTTTTACGTTCCAATAATTCGATGATAGAATTAAAATTAATTCCCAATTTTTAATTAGAAAGAAAATAGACATTATATTATTATAAATTTTCGTTAATTTCTCGTTCAATTTTAATTCGACTTCTCTCGTTGTAAAATTACTCGAGTTATTAACAGTATTAATAAACAATGTTGAATCAGCCAATTCAAGCGTATCAATTTAACGCCGCTTGAGCAATATTATTGATGAAGTTTCATTACAAAAAAAAAGGTGTCGTAAAACATAATACCCGTTCCCCATCGCGCGCACATAACTTCATTCTTTGTTATACGACCATGCTGTGTGCTACATGTGCATTATATATGCGTATACTAGTATCTATATCTATATGTATGCACGCACACAACATACGTTATTATCTGTTTATGGGTCAGAAGGGTCGGCCATGGTCGCGAGTAAAACTGGGTCACCGACGACTCGTTCACTTCACTGCAAAAGCTATATCACATATCCGAACACCCCCCCCCCCCTCCCCCTCCCCCCACACTTTCTCGTCTACGCCACGGAGAACACTCATTCTCACTCTCTCTCTCTCTCGCTCTACCTCTCTCTCCCTTTCCCTTTACGAGTTGTGTTGCAACGACCGCAATCCACCGGGAAGGCAATACCGATAGGAAACACTCGCAGCTTCGCTGCCTGCACGTGTGACGCATGAATTATATATATATATATCCAATCATCAACTGCTGCGACACACGTGAAATTTGAACAAACGCTTCATCGATGAATAAACAAAATTGTAGAGTCGATTAATCCGGAAGTAAAAGTTGGAAGATCGCGATCTTACTTTCATTAAGATTTTCTTTGTTTCCACATCTCGCTAGTTCTCGACTTTCTTAAGAATTTGTCTAATTGCCACGTTTCATAAAATCAATTATAAAAGAACTGATAACAAAAAAAGGACAAACATTGTATAAAATCTATTAGCGTAGAGAACCGCTAGATTTTTTCAAAACGTATTTTTTTTTTAATCGCGTTGAGTAACGACAATGATTGAAATAAAAATGATACGAACGTTGTCCCTTGGGCCTTGGGTATGATTATTGGGCGTATCGGGTCAGGGCCTCGTTCCTCCTCGTCGCTAACGCTCCATTCGATTTTAACATGCGTCGAAACGTGTTCATCTATCGTCACGTACGTAACGACGGTTGCATCGTAAAATATTCGAACGATCGTACCGTCAATAATTTGCGCATGATCGTACGAGCTTTTCGTTACACGTCTTAACGATATCGCAAAGTGCGTCGGATGTGTGATTCAGCATAGATTACGTTTTTTATTTGTTTTTACGAGCGGTAAAATCGCCTCGGGTTAATTTCACGAGTCAAGGGAGTTGGTTCAATGTTCTTTAAGCTTCTCGGTCGTATCTAGTTCCTGGACGAGCCTTCCACGCGCTGCCGATTATCGTCGGCGGAGTGCAAGGCTCTCTTAGTACATGAGATACTCGATACGTCACATATATATATATATACAATCCATGTGTTCGTATGTATTTACTACAGTCTTTCCGTACATAAATATACATATATGCATGTCGTATTTGTTTCTTCGCTCGTCGCACTCTCACACTCGATGTTTTCGGCTCAACCTTGACAATTCCCTCGCGGTGTGGGTTCCTCGGATGAGAAGCACGTGGGCGAGCAAAGTGTACAAGTGCGAGAGAGAGCGAGAGAGAGAGAGAGAGAGAGAGATATCGTCATAGGGAAAGAGAAAGAACATTATATTCTTCTCGAATATGCGCAAACACAACTTGTTGCGCATGCGCGGTTCTCTTTCCTCGGTGAAACGACCGTGGCAAAGTACACTTCCTGGAGTCAAGGCTGACTTGCTGCTCATGCAACAGGGACACGCCACATCGCGCGCACCGAGCCGGGCCGTTGACATCTCTACTCGCTGTCCTCGACGATAAACGATTATATTTTCGAATAAACATTCTTTTTTGTTTGTATATTTGTATACTTTTATTTCGTACTCGGCTAATTTTGATTAGAGGCAATATCGAGCGATAATTATTTATTGCAATTGGAATGTTGTCTTGTGGTGACGAGGGAACGCGATCCAAGCTCGCGAGACTCGAACCTTAGCAAACAAACCAGAGAAACAAAAAAAAAGGAGAAAAAAAAAACAAGGATTCCCCATGCAGAAATTCTGACAGGGATACCCAACTACTAATCATATCCTGATCAGGATATGGCAAGGATGCCCTAAAACCGGTATCCCTACAGGAATCCAGCTGGTCTCCGCATCGGAAGAAATTTGCGTCGGTGACGAGATTTCGAAACG
>JAPYZT010003575.1:0-13395 GCA_030522965.1 Tryphoninae sp. A BG-2022a
ATGCAGATGGTTTAAGCAGTCAGATTATCTTGGAGAGATCGGTAGCAGAATTTATTCTAATTGCCAGATCTCCGTTTTACCCTCTTACAAAAATCTTCAAATTTCTCGTCTAAAAATACTTGTACGACTTTAAAGCCGCCTGCTCCTTCGTTCTCCGCAGCAATTTGTACATTTCCGAAGGTAAACGCTCGTTTACATATACTTTCCCGCTTGCATTGTTGTTAAAAACCTCACTTACATTGAGGCCGCCCTTCGAGCGTTTGGCAGTGAGTAACCAATCTCTAACGGCACCAGATATCAGAGTGACAACTCTAGATAAATGACGACGTCGCACCGGGCTTGCTTCCCCCAACGAATGAGCTGTTTGACTACTCTGACCGCCTTCGCGTATTTTTCGTATCATGATTCTTGCTGCTAAGATGTGATTCACAAGTTCCGACATGCCTAAGGCGGCAAAAACTTTAGCCGCTATATTCCGGGGAGAATCCGATATTTCATTTGGAATACCCGCAATGACTATTTCATTTGCCGAACTCAGTAGTGAGGTGCAAGTTAGTTTTTAATTGAGCAATTTTCTTTACAATTACCGCATTCCTATTCTCAAGCGCTGCTTTTTGGCCTCAAGTGCCGCGATCCTCTCACAATCAGAGTGAGCATCAATGACTTTGACAAGCTTCGGGATCTGAATTAGAGTCGCATTAATATTTGCTAAGCCAGTGCAAAGCTCCGTGACAAGATTGGCAGTGTTTGCACTAACATCACGTATCATGGCCGTGAGTGATGCTAGCGATCCCCCCCCCCCTTCCGTGATGAAAGAGAGTTGCAGTCAGCCAATAAAAGTGAGTCCGTAATGTCAATTATAACTAATGAATTGCGACTGAATAACGTGAGAAATAATTCTTAATAGTACTTCTTGCGAGAATTATAGAACATCGAAGTAGTTGCGTACTGAAATCTCTACATAGAGAGTTGGCGTCAATACTTGATACGGGGGGGGGGGGGGCTGCAGTCCGCTGATTAAAATGGTCTCCGCACTGAGGCAAATCGATAAACGTGACCCTATTAGAAGACTTAACGCTCTCAGAAATCGATAGCTAGGTCACAGAAGTCGATAAGAGTAGTGTTCGAGCGAGGATCTGGCGGGCGGATAAGGAGAACGACACATACACACACTCACAATAATATATGCGCACCAAGTTATCGCAACACAGTTGTTCGTTTATTTAGATCTTGCATATTACTCAACTATACAATTTATCGTTGGTCAGGCGAACAATGGAGATCGTAGCGCAGGTCACAACAAAAACGATGGTCTATTTATTTACGCTAACGCAGTTCAATCGACAATGGCCGCGAAGCCGGTTCCGGCGAGCGACGAGGCGATCGAACGCGTGACCTGGAGAGGGGGTAGCGGCGCTAGCATCGATCGAGGGTCCTTCTAGTCGATAGTCGTCTAACGCCGCGCGGGACTATTTAAATCTTCGGCGTCGCCGAAACAAGTAGTTATCAATTTTTCGAGTAGTGGTACAGTAGAACGTGCTCGATGACGTGAATCTCGCTGGCTCGCCGAACAGCTGGGTGATCAATTGATCCGATCGATGATATGTACGATGTTAGAAGTTGGTCTGCTTAACAATTAAGGGCGACGAGTCGTTCCACATCGCAAAAGCGAATGGGTTACACCGATGAGAGGCATAGATGTCTAGGTTAGGCCGAGTCACTCGATAAAAAGACTAATAGGATAGTCCAATGTTGACATTTGAGAGAGTGTATTATCCCCAGGACACCGGCAATAAGAGAACATGCCAGACACAAAAAATAAAAACGTCCACAGGCAAATCGTAGCAATAAAAGCTCTCTAACTGACAGGTGAGATAAGTACGTCTGGCTATACTTACTTACGCAGAGAAAGAGCGAGAGAGAGAAAGCGAGCTGACGAAGGCATAGGCTCTCACGTAAGAATGAGAGAGAGATTGAGTGATTGATTGATACCTTTGTTATGACCTAGTAAGCTATGCGGCAAACACTCACAGAATAATATGTACAGAGCTTAGGTCACAAACAAGTCATGTACATTTCATTAATTACTAATCTTGTACAATCAATCCGATACAAAAAAGATGGATGCAACGCATTTGCAATATACAATGTAACATACATTAAGTTCTATTTATTACAACTAAACTAAAATTATTACAGAAGAAAATGTAATCATAATAATGACAACAGAAAGTTGAGGACAAAGTAGTGTAAACAACGCAAGATCACTGCTTCTCATATGGCTGGCTACTCTCAATGCAACCCAGTGGCAGACTTAAGAGGTATAAGAGGTAAAGTATTATCCGCCCTCCCATTCAAATAAGTAGGTGTGAAGCCGTGCTTTAAATAGATCAATAGATGACACTGTTAGAATGTTTACTGGTAGCGAGTACCAGAGACGCGGGCCCACAGTTTGAAAGGATTGGTGGAACGTTTACGTACGGTGCGTGGGGATAAGAAATTGTGTTTGTTCGACCCTCCTCTCAGATCGCCGCACCTCACGGTCAACCGTAAACATAATTTCAGTCAGCTAAGGCGGTACACCAATATGTAGTGACCGATACACCATGCCGCCCAGAAAGTATAGACGCCAACCCTTAACATATAGCCAGTTTAGCATCCTTCTGTATGGAGTGATCGACTCATCTCTTCGTAGGTCGTATATGAATCTTATACAATTCTTTAGTAATACATCGAGTGTTCCATGCGGGATAATGGCTGCTTGCATAGGAGAGGCAAGGAACCCACCTTTCGGTCTCGAAACCTTTAAATGAGTATATACCTCTTCACTTATCGATTTTATTTAGTGCACAAATTCACTTGAGGCTATGACTAACAATGAACTGCATTTCACTGGCATGTTGGGCGTGCAGTCTTCTTTCCCTGACTTCGGAAAGCCGAGTGGCCCCGCGCATCGACGAACAAGGGCCAGAGGCCCACGCAAAGAGGGGGCGCGTCGCCTCTATTCACGCGCTTAGTTGGGAACGACCGGTCGATACCGCGGACGACAACGGGGTATGGTAACATAAATATATCTGCGAAATAGAAGGAAGGAACTAAATATTAGAACCGTGAGCTCGAACATCGAGCTGAGAGTTAAAGACTTTTCTCAGCTCGTGCTAATCTAAACAGTAGTCGAAGTGAGACAGAACGAGTGATTTGACTAACAGAATTCTAATTTCAACACTGAACGATCGTTTATGAAATTTCAATTTGTGAAGAACATTGTGGATTTTTTGAGCGATATTAGCTGCGTGCATGTTCCACGACAGGTCAGTAGATAGGATGACACCCAGATTTCTCGCATCTGATGCGAACGGCAGGACAGAGGAACCCAAGGTGATCGGGAGAACAGGCGATAAATCAACCTAACGATAACCTCATCATGGGTAATTTTGGCGATTCCGTCATTTAATTCAGCAGGACGACAGTGCAGATAGATCTGCGTATCGTCCGCGAAGATAATGTGATTACGATAGCTAAGGTTTGCGGCAATATCATTCATGTACAACGAGAACAGCAAGGGGCCAAGGACGGAGCCCTTCGGAATATCCGCAGACAATTTAATAGAATCAGAGCAGCATCTTTGACCATCTGCAACCACCTGGGATCTGTTTGTCAAGTACCAGTAGAACCACTTTAAGACAAGGGCATACAAACCTACAAACGATTTATTGAGGAGGTTTAGGTGAGGCACAGTGTCAAAAGCCTTACTAAAATCGAAAAGGACAAGGATCGTAAGCATCCGCTCATCTACACCCCACCGAATGTCGTCAGTGCCCCTTAGTAGCGCAGTGTGTGTGCTATGCACGCGTCTGTACGCCGACTGTCTAGGGTCCTGAAAACAATGAGCCTCAAGATAGCGACAGATTTGGTAAAATATGATCCTCTCGAATATCTTTGAAAACTCGGGCAAGATGGCAATTGGCCGGGTATCGTAGGGCATTTTCGAGATTCTCACCTTGAGAAGAGGGCATATGACTGTTCGCTCCCACTGCTCAGAAGAGCTGAATGGAGCCATTGATGACATTCGCCAAGTGCTTTGGCAACTCGGGAAGCGACTTAGCAATGAGAAATTGAGAGATGCCACCTGGGCCAGCACTAAGCGATGTGAATGTGGATCGACAAATATATTGCAGGACGGTCTCCTCAGTGACTTGCGCAAATGAAAAGGAAGAAACAATGCTTCCGCTGGGAGGCTGCGGAAATATCGACAGAAACTGATCCTCAGCGATGGGCGGTGCGGTAGCTGAGATGGAGCCATAGTAAGAATTTAGCTCGTCTGATGTAAAGAAGTGAAGCGGCGAATATACGGACGGCTTAACCAGGCCGCAGCGGCTTAGTTTAGCCTCGGGTCTTTTACTGAATTGAGCTTGGTGAGCAGATAGTTGCTTCTAGCACTCCTAATGTCACGCGTTACTTGATCACGAGCACGTCTATATATGACGAAACTCCCTAATATTGCGCTTAAGATCATCCATCAGCCACAGCATCGGCGGTCTCCCTGCACTAAACTTGACAACTAGCGCATGTTTATTAAGTGCAAGACAGAACGATTCTGTAATGGCATGATCCTGGGCATTTAGCTGTGCAGCAGTTACGATTGTTGCCGAGTTATTATTCACCGTTGACGACAGTAAGAAGACTGCAGTGGCGAGAAACTCGCTATCACTGAATTTGGGTAGGTTATGTTTGGTAACAGAGCGAGTAGAATAGACCGTGAATAAAATCGATCCCCTACGAGAAGGACATATATGTAATATGATGAACTCAGGTGCATTAGTAAACATACTAGGAGAAGCATCCAAAAATCCAGTCAACGACTCGTGGGCGTAACAGGCTACGCCGCCACCTTCTTTTCCCTTCCGATAATTGCGTATCAGGAAATAATTTGTGATGCTCACTAACAATTAGAGTATCCAAAAGAACTCTCTTTTGTTTTCGGTGTCCTCTCTTTGTCACATAATCTTTTTTGCCGGCGCATAACCTCGTATTAGAGTCATCTTCAAGAAAATGTATAATTTTATTCTTCATTATTTCATAACTTGCTTTGGATTTCCTTTTATTTTCTGGTAATTGTACTTTTCCAATTTTTCTCAAAGGTTTTATATTCTTTTCGTTCTGTAGTATACCATATTATTGCACCAGCTTTCCGCTTATCATTCTTTTAAAAATTCATTTTTCTTTTTTGTTTTCGAGAGCAGAATAATTTTATTTTAATTGTTGAATGAGCACTTCTGCAAACAGCAAATTTTTCTTCACTGTGTCTCTGGCACTTGAAGTATTCATCACTTGGTCTACTTTGCTGTTAGGTGTAAGTTTTTCAGGCTTTCGTAGTCTTTGTAACCGTTTTTGCAACTTGCTAATTTAATCTTTAGTTTATTGATAGTCTGCCTTTTTTTTATTAATTAAATATCTTTGTCTTCTAGCTCTGATTTAAGTATAGCTGTAATGTTTCTACTGAAATTACTTTGTGGCATCTGATGATAAACATCAATTTTGGAACATTAGTTATATTTTGGAGAGTAAGTCGTTACCTACGGTCTCTTGTTTATTTTCGATATCTTTTTCGCCTTACGATACTCTCTAGGAGTCATTTGTTCGACAGTTTTGATGATTCCTTTCTCCTTCTTTTTTAACTATTTTTCCTTTTCTTTTTGCTTTTGCAATTCATACTTTTCTTGATCATTTCCAATCTTTTGATATTGTAGCCTCTCTGCTTCGCATTTCTTCTGTAATCTTTCTTCACGTGTTAACGTTTTCCGCGACGCCATAATTTGCAATAATGACAGTAACTGAGTAATATTATAACAATCATTTTTTTTTATCATAACAATTTTCATTTGCAATAAACATTTAAGTCATTTAAAACTGACGTTGATAGAAGTTAGCTAAATTTGCGTTTGTCATAACACCTTATGATGAATATTATTTCTCCTGGTCAGTTACTCTCTCCCCTGGCAGTTATCTTGACAAGGAAAATACGGCGGGGGAGAGACGTTTTCATGACAAATTCAATGGTTTTAACTGACTGAATTATTTTTTAGGTTAATTGTATATCTCACTTTAATTATTACTGTATTGTTTAATTAAAGTAGTAAATGCAAATAAATTAAATAAACATTATAAGTTTTATGACTTACCAGTGGAGAGACACAATCACCTTGCGAAACCACTACACCGCACGAACGCGTCGAAACAACTCGAAAATGGCGGCGCATAAACGGCTTACACGTTTAATATTACTAACTTCACGCCGATAGATATCCTTGAGCACTACTTCGAATATGGCCGTCCTTCAATTTATGTTTGTATTAACGGAATGAAATTTGGCAGGGTAGATACACAAAAAAGCGGGACAAAAGTTAATTTTTAAAATTATTTGAAATGAACAAAATTATTGTATTTTTATGTAATAATACTTAAGTATTGTTACTTAAATTCCGATTAAACATACTTTAGTTAAGCATCTGATACAAAAAATATATGTTTTGTTTGAAAGTTAAATTGAAATCAGCAAGGCGTCAGACCAGCGTAGAAACTTTTTTAGACTTTGTAGGGAATTTCAGAAAAATATGTTTTAATTAGGCATTCAATCGTGATGTTATTTAATAAAGTATATTAAGATGATGTGATTCATTATAGAAAATAGCAACATATAGAATAAAAAAACTGTTTTAAACGGATTGCCGCACGAGTTACCACTTATCGTAGAATCACCCTGTATCAAGGTAAAGAAAGGTCGATAAAATTTATGAAATTGAAAAATATGTACAAAATACAAAGACAGAAACGCAAAAAAATTCATGGATTTCTTTAATTATCAGTAGTATACGTATTAATTAATCAGTGCAATAATGTATATGTAATTGTTTTGTTTTTATAAGCAATTGTGTCTGCTAAATTGATATATATACAGTCGGTGACGAAATTGAGTGGACACTCCGTAGTATAGAGTACCGGAACGGTTTTTTTATACTATTTTGCCGATAGTTGGCCTAGGCCAATTTAACCAACGTCATTTTAAAGAGGACCATTTACCTTCATTTTGGCTATTCTAGAAAAATCTTACGATTATTTTTACAATTGGCACCCAGTATTGAAAACAAAAATTGTTGGTCGTTTTTTGTTCTTCTTTGAGTGGACACCTTTCGTAGTAAGTTTTTTTTCCACACATTTCTTTAACCGCGATGGTAAAGGCAAAAGTCCAAGCTTCAATTTTTTCTTTTATAAAACATTCTACGACTTTTTTTTCAAAGACATTTCGTTCTTTGAGGAAAAATAGACGATTTGAAAATTGCTCCTCAGGACGAAAACGATGAGATTTATAACAAAACTTCAAGATGGTAAAAAGTTGTATTACTTCTTGACGAGTTCACCAGAATTTTTTTCAGATTGTTTTTTCGAATTTCTTTTTCATCTATTTTTGGTCGAAACTCGATTGATCTGTATATCATGATATTTTCACATATCACCGGGTAGATGGAAAACATATCGAAAAAAAAATTTGAACAAATTCTCGTAAACTCATCAAGAAGTAATACAACTTTTTACTGTCTTGAGTTTTTGTTGTAAACCCCATCGTTTTCATCCTGCGGAGGCAATTTTCAGATCGTATATTTTTTCTCAAAGAACGAAATATCTTTGAAACAAAAATCGTAGAATGTTTTCTAAAAAAATAAATCGAAGTAAAAATATCGTAATTTTTTTTTTTAAATAGGCACAATGCAGGTAAAGTGCTCCTCTTTAAAATGGCGATGGTTAAATTATCCTAGGCCAAAATTCGTCAAAGATTCAATTCACTGTACGCCGTAACATTTTGCGTCCAACACTTCCAAAAATATCAAAATTTCTCTCATCGGCAAATATTACGTTTTTCCGCTATGATTCTTCTATACAAACATAATTCTTAGTAAAATGAATTCTCTTCATCCGATTCTGCTCATGTATGCAAAGCTTTTTATAGTTTTTTAAAGGTTTCTACGAGTCTCGTTTTACGAATTTTAACATTTGAATGCAATGGTAAAATTCGAGACAATTTTTTTCATATTATAAATATACATATGTGTCTATAAACATTTTTCTTCTAAGGAATATAAAAAGAAGAAGAAGAAATATCTATATATGGAAAAACATATAATTTAGCCCAAGTTGTAATATGCGGTTAATAAAAATTTCTTATAACTATCCGTGTACACGTATATACATAAATTACATGTGAATCTGCGGATATCCGTGTTAGATATAACACGTAACACGACACACGTATCTCATGTACCCGTGTATTTTAAGACACAAACATGGCCTAGAGCTCTAGTATATATACACACAAAAGTGGACTGCTTTGTAGATTAAAACCGATATTTGATTCGGTATAATAAAAATAAAAGAAGCATCCAGTAGCATCCTCTCTGTCTTCATAGAAAGGCCTCCATAGCTCTTTCTCTTTTGCACAAACAACAATTTTCAGAGACGAAGAGTGCATAGCTTCTAGTCCAAAGCATAGGCGAGGTGGAGGTGAATGGAAGGGGGAGAGGGTACATGCTGCACATCGTCTGTACTGTTAGCCCCCTCCCTGATCTGGTCCTCCCTGTTTCTCTGATCAACAGTCCAATCAAGAGATCGGACTGTTGATCAGAGAAAGCAAAGACTGGAAGCATATACATTACGGATCTTTTTGCTTTTCGCTACGATGCTAATTATGATTATAGTTTTCATCAAAATGTGGTTGTTGAAAAAATAGATAAATTATGTGTCTATTGCAATGTATTAAAAATTAAGAAAGAAACACAAAGAACGTATAACGCAGGTGATAAAATTAATATTCCAGAATTATATTCACGGCCTGAACTATTATCAGCATTGGTATCAGGAGAGATAAGCCAATTAAATCATTTTTGGAAAACATACGAAAGTACAATTCGCATTGGGTGCAACAAATATCGTGCCCGATAATTACATGCCGACATTCAAAGTGCAGACCCAAATTTATCATCATACAGGATCATTACTACTGCTGTAGAACGAACATCACAAGTTTCTTCACATTTATTTCATAGGAAACGCCGACAAACAAATTGATCCAGGTTACCAATTGAATACTGGAACAAAACGAGAAATTGTCCTCGTGTTACAAAATTTATTCGGGCAATATGACGAATGTATTAAAATGTTGCCCTTGAACTGCCCTTGAACAAATATTAGCTAATGACTGTAAAGTTGTAGTTAGTGCAGATAATGTACCAACAATTGACGAAAGGCTGCTCATTATAGTTGGCGAAGAACTTAATTCCCGTGATATAATTCTTCATCGAAGAATTCTCGATCTCCGTCGAGTTTTAGAAATTCATCGCTCGTACGGCGCATTGTAATATCCGATTTTATTTTGGGAAGAAGATGGATGTTGTTCCAACATCAAATCAAGAGATACACAAACAGGTGAGAAAACGAATAATAAGGTAACTGCTGTTATGAGTTTTCCTATGCGAACGTCCTTGTTTTATTGCCTTACCTCGACTATGGCCACGTACTCCGTTCTCGACGAACCTGTAGGAAGACTTTGGGCTAATAACGAATGCGCCCACATCTACAAAAACAGTTCTACTATTTTATTATTAAAGGAGCGCTCCATAAACACTATAATTTACGAATGGGATATCTGACAGAAACGTTCACACAATCAACGAGGAGCCTCTCACACATATGACCCTATCTCTAGCTCTCTTCCTCTTTTTCAACTCCAGATTATCGGCTTCTCGTTATCACCCGCTCTATCTATCTCGCACTTCACACGGCTCGCTTTCGCCAGCAGACTACCCCCTCGTGGCTCGATCGCCTTGGCTTTCTTCCTCGCGCCCTACGGGGTTCTCCCGTATCCGTGCTCCCTTCGGCTCCGTCCACATTCGTTGCTTTTACCACGTATATTCCCGGTCGTCATAGTTAGCCAATCACTTATCTCCGGAGACGTTCGCTTGCTCGTCGTATTTCTTCGTGCCGACTCACTCTCCCGTTGGCTCTCCTGTTGCCATACCAATTACGCGCTCGATTTAAAGCAGCTTGTATCTCGCCCATAACACTGCCATGAATTACTATTCATATGGATCAATGGTTCGTGAAAACAATAATAAACATATCTTGAAATGTTAAAAATTGTTCCACCAATACATTATCGATATGTATGCAAAAATCGCAACAAACCGGCTGTTGTACATTAGATTAAATCAAACAAAGTTGTGTTCAGAAGGTTATATTCATATACATGATGCTGTTGCTAATGATAGCAATGTGTATCACAATGAATTAGGAAAAATGATCATTCTACCGGCAACATTTACAGGAAGTCTTATGCACATGCATGATACGCGCAAGATGCAATGGCATTTGCTCGCGCATATTGGTGCCCAAATTTGTTTATTATATTCACATACAATCCGACATGGACTGCAATAAAAGAACAATTTCATTGGTAAGCACCATGTCTTTGGAGAGGCACAATGTTGGAAGCATTCCATCGAGTGTCAAGAAAGATGATGGTCACATGTACACTATCGGCGCAAAGTTTCCGGACAAAAATTGAAAACAGTGCCGGAACGGATTTTTATGCCATTTCGCCGGTAGTTGGCCTAGGCCAATTTAAACAGCGCCATTTTTAAGAGCAAGGATTTCCCTTCATTTCGGCTTTTTTTTTTTAATTTACGATTTTTTTTACAACCGGCACCCAGTTTTGAATACGACAATTTTTGGTCGTTATTTTGTTCTTTTGCAAGTGGACTCCCTTCTCAGTAAAAATTTGTTTAACGAATTTCTTTCACCATACTCATACCTGGGGAAGTCTAAGCTTCAAGTTCATTTTTTAAAAAATTGTCTACGATTTTTTTTCAAAGATATGTCGTTCTTTGAGAAAAAATAGACAATTTGAAATTTGCTCCATGAAAACAATGTTTAGGTAATAGGATAGGATGTAGTAATAGGATGGAAACAAGGTTTACAATAAAATCTCAAGATGGCAAAAAGTTGTATTACTTCTTGCTGAGTTCAGGATAATTTTTTCAGATTTTTTTTCCAAAATTTGTTTTCCGCCTATTTCCGGTCAGTTCAACTGATCTGAATACCATGAAAATAATAGCATTCATTTTTTTACTTACATATTAAACTTTCGTCTCTTCGGAGGTTTCTTCAACGACGGAGTTTCTTCGATGTAAGTAAAAAGTTTAATTCTATTAAACTTTTTCATCCTATGGAGCAATTTTCAAATTGTCTATTTTTTCTCAAAGAACGACATATTCCAAAATTTTGAAAAAATTTTTCCGGTGGTAACTGAATCTGCAAAAATTTTTCCAAAATTTTGGAAAAATAAAACTGTCACGCACTGTATGCCATAATTCTCTATGTACCCTTTAAATTTTAAGGCGATCGGTTGCTCAGTGCCGGACAATTTACGGATCCCGTTTTCGAAGTGCAAGTAGCTCGTCGCCAGTTACACTGACTCTTAAATAGGAAAACTTGACGTACTCAGGAGTTTTCTTATTTTTGAAAGTTCCTGTATAAAAAGTATTGAATAATTTCAACAGTTTTCTACAGAAAATCGGGAGAGTACAAATAATCATACAATCTCTATTGTATGTTAGAGATATTCTCGAAGCATTATTGGAGAAGCAAGATTCGGAAAACTATTTAAATGACGTAATCAACAGGCATTTGGCGGAAGGTTTAGCAGGAGTAAGTGGCTTTATGCACTTATTTCTACTATTCAGATACTTAAAATAGCACCTTGTTGCTTATACCCACTTCATAGCAAAGTATAGAAAACAGTATATGATCTATGGAACTATTTTAATATATTGACAAAAAATCGTCTAAATTTCGATCAATGTGTCCATGGGATTGTCATATTATTTTATTCACCTTTACTGTCGAATTGGAATAATGAATTACGCCTCCCTTTTCTCTTACAGTGTTGCAAGTTGAACTTATTATGACATGCATGCGACTCACCTGCTTGAACAGTTTCGTTGCCAATTTTGTCGTTTTGTGATGAACCACACAGGCGATTCGGCGTAACGTGCCGCTCTCCAAATCTGTAATAAAATATGAAAAGTATTGTCTTTCTTGCAAAAACGATTACTAGGATTTTAATAACATATCCTCATTAAATCTACGGTAAAATAATACCCGATTGAGACCAGCACACGTTCTTTTTAAGATGATTAACATTTTCACGGAAAACCCCATTTTCATCGTCATCAAAAAACGTGATAGCTCCTTTACTCAAGAAAATTTACCCGCGTTATTGATTTACCGACGTAGATCAATCAACCACCTTTTACTTGACGCATGTTTACTTTTTTCGCATTTCATGAATTTCAATTTAGCATATTTGAGTTTTTAATGTTTTGACAGAAATTCAACGGTCGTTATGTTTGAAGATACAGTGACAATGACACGTTTTGATGTCACGCCATATATGAGGCTACAAGCGGCTATGGCCTATAATCATTTTTTTCAACGCGTTTAAAATGACATACGTCCCCATCAATAGTCCATCGCTCACAACAGTGAAGTTGAGATTATCAAAAATCAAGGTACGATAAAGAATCGCGATGATATTTGAGGACTAAAAGAAGGATACACCCATCGGAAAATAATGATCAAATACTAAGGGTTTTAAGAATAAGGGAAACAAAGTAATTTTAAAAAAGAACGAGCTGAAGTAGTAGAAAATGAAAGACAAATGATTTATCAACGGAAATTGTTTGTATGGTTACTTCTTGATCATTGCAAATTAGATGACGTAGATAATTTGATAAAATGTTTATTAGAATAATTATGGGTGCTCGTATAAATATATAAAAGGCTGGTGATGGTAGAAAATCGGCAGTGTTGAGCGGAGTTCCCTAAAAGCGTCAGCAGAGTGCGAACGCAGATGGCACGCAGTGCACGAAGCCCGAACTGTAGCGGATACGCACCGGACTTTCACATCCATTAGTCGAAGGGTCTAGTAGTGCTCGACAGAAGCAGTTTTAGACCAGTCACATCAGCAAAAATAGCAAAGTTAACCAGTAAAAGCTATACATTGGAAAGACCACTACGAACAAATACGTGTATAATATCGCCATCATTTCCATCGGTCCAAGATGGGCTACGTGTTACCCAACGGCTACACTATGCTCCTCGCGCTGCTGCTCGTGCTGCTCCTCGCGCTACCGCAATATTCCCGTGGCCACACGCTGCTCTAGTCGCGCTACTCCTCACCGTATGTGGCCAGTATACTCGTCTTCGTATTGCCAGTCCTTTGACTCGAGCACGAAAAACCGCCAAAAGAGGGAGCAGTAGGCATGACGAGGAGCAGCGCGAGGA